>PVIY010012906.1:10400-60672 GCA_004026745.1 Myrmecophaga tridactyla
CTGAACTTCATCGGCCTTCTTGAACCAAGGTATCTTTCCCTGGATGCCTTTGATTGGTCACTTCTATAGACTTGTTTTAATTGGGACATTTTCTCGGCCTTAGAACTGTAAACTAGCAACTCATTAAATTCCCCTTGTTAAAAGCCATTTCATTTCTGGTATATTGCATTCCGGCAGCTAGCAAACTAGAACACATACCTCAAAGACAACAGAAAATCATAATGCATATGAAGATGCAAACAGTTATAGCCATCCTAATGACCAAATTAAAACACCAGAGGAGACACAGACTTTGGAACAACTAATCAAAGATGTTCAGACAACTCTACTGAAAAAAAATTCAAGCTAATGATATAAAGGAGACCAAGAAGACACTAGAAAAGCATAAAGAGGAATTTGAAAGAATAAATAGTAAAATAGCAGATATAACAGAGATTAAGGATGCTGTAGACCAAATCAAAAATATATTAGAGGCCTATACAGGCGCTGGTTCATGGCCTCGCCCTCTCTCTGACCTGCTGGCAGGCAGCTACTCAGCATGGATTGGGATGTCTGCAACAATGGAAAATTCAGTTACTACAATTGTCTCCAGAAGAGAGAACCTAAAAACCTTTAACAATGGATGAAATTGGGAGAGATATCAAAAAGCTACTGCCAGGCCCAGATGGTATAACAGGTTAAAAAATCCTTCATGAAGAAGAAATTTCTTAAACAACATTACAGATTCAGAAGCCACCAGTCATAACATCTTCAAACAAGATATATCACCCCATATTACAAATGTGTGTGAAATAAAGCACTACTTGTGTGGCTGCTGTACAGGTTTCAACAATTGGCCATCACTTTTCCTATTTAGAAGGTCCTCTTTTGGCAACAGCTATATGGAATCAAAACCAGAATGCAATACTTCAGTTGAGGAGGGATGGATTTTGAAACTTGTATCACAGACTCTTTCCCGCATTAAGCAGAAGACAACAACATTGGCCCCTATGTTTGGTCTGGGGATTTTACTTTCCTTCTCCATAACCATGTCAGCACCCCCAGAGTTTTAACTTAGAGTGTGGCAGCAGTACTTGCAGGGACAACAGAAGCAATTTTCACTCCATTTGAAAGAGTTCAAATATTGCTTCAAGACCACAAGCATCATGGCATTTACAAACACTTACCAAGCTTTCAGGTCACTGAAATTCCATAGAATTGGAGAGTATTATCAAGATTTGGTGCCCATTCTTTTCCATAATGGATTCAGCAATGCCCCTCCCCCCTTTTTTTTTTGCCTTTGAGGTCCCATTAAGGAATATTTGCCTACTGCAATAACTCACAATGCTCACTTAATCAGTGATTTTATTTGTGGAGGGCTATTTTGTGCTTTTTTGGGATTCTTGTTTTTTCCACTTAATGTTGTATACAGTCTCACATTGGTGGGGAATTTCAATCTTTTCCCAAGGTTTTCCAAAAAATCTGGCTAGAACAGGATAGGAAAACTGATCAACCTTTTCAGAGGTGCCCATCTGAATTACCACTGGTTCTTCATATCTTGGTATATAATCAATGTGACTTATGATTTCATGATAAAGTTATATGAAAGAATCATTGATTAAGTGTCATTAATCAACCAAATAGACCTAAGAAGAATGCAGTTCTGTCTAGTTTCTAATTGGCACATACTGGTTAGTATCTTAAGTCCAGGGTACAGTGAACTATGGTCAGAACTGTTTCTTTAAATACCAAGAACAACAAAATTAAAGTGACAGGATTTCCCTGGAGAACAGGGTGGAAGAAGGGGCACTGTGCAAGATTAAGAAACAATAGATAAAAGAAGATAGTTAAGTGGGGTCAGGGGACTCAAGCTCATCAGGAGCAAGAGCCCCAAATAAACTGACGTCCACATATTTATTGTGCTCTTACACAGGAACTGCTTTGGGGAGTATAATCAAAACAAGATTATTTTTAAATATCTGTCATGCCTGCAAAGCTACAAAGTTTGGTGCCCAGTTCCTGTCCCAGGAACTGTTTACTTCTTATCAGAATATCAGAATGCTCTCTATTCAGGTCTCTTCAGGCTCTTGAGTCAGTGTCCTTGAGAACATTTGCTTCAGCAGTTTTCCACATCAGCTGAACATGGTGTTCCAATGCTCATGCCCTTGGCCAACAGCCAACCACCCGAGCCTTCAGAGAACCATCTCCAACATAAAAGGTTTTAATAGGAAAATTAGTTTTTTCAATCATTACCAAGAGCTTTAGACTAATGGTCCAATAATTGTCTGTCTGATGGCCTTTGACAAGAAACCCACTAGTCAAGATGATTCTTTTTCCCAAAACACTCTATCCTTCTGTACTGAAATATAAGTGGCATGAGAAGCCAGAGAAAAGGCTTTTAGAGTCCTATGACTTCTTAGGCTTACTTTTGTTGCTCCATTTCTTTTTTCACCTTTGGTTCTCAATCCTTTAATCTTTTAAAAATATTTTTATTGTGAAAATGTAATAAATATACAAATATTTTTGACATACAAACATTCCATACATGGTGTACAATCAGTGGCTCACAATATTATCACATAGTTGTGTATCATCACCATGATTATTTTTTTTGAATCTTTGTATCACTCCAGCAAAAGAAACAAAAAAGATAAAAGAAAAAACTCACACATACCAAACCCCTTACCCCTCCCTCTCATTGACCATTAGTATTTCAATCTACTCGATTTATTTTAACCTTTGTTCCCCGATTATTTGTTTACTTTTATTCATATTTTTTACAAATCTGTCCATACCATAGATAAAAGGGGCATCAGACATAAGGTTTTCATGATCACACAGTTGCATTGTAAAAGTCATATCATTATACAATCATCTTCAAGAAACATGGTGTTCTAGTTTGCTAGCTGCTAGAATGCAATATACCAGAAATGGAATGGCTTTTAAAAAGGGAAATTTAATAAGTTTCAAGTTAACAATTTTAGGCCATGGAAATGTCCCAATTAAAGCAAGTCTATAGAAATGTCCGATGTGAGGCATCCAGGGAAAGATACCTTCATACAAGAAGGCTGATGAAGTTCAGGGTTTCTCTCTCAAGTGGAAAGGCACATCCTGTCCATCTTACCAGGAGGCATTTTCCTTCTTCATCTCCAAAAGCTGCTGGACTCTCTGCTTCATGGTTCTGCAGTATTCTGTTGTGACTTTTTTTGTAGCTCTGTCATTCTCTGCTCTCTCTGCATCTCCTTCTTTCTCCAAAATGTTTCCTCTTTTATAGAATTCCAATAAAGTAATCAAGACCCACCTAGAATGGGTGGATGCATGTCTCCACATAATCCAGCTTAACAACCATTCTTGATTGAGTCACATCTCCAGGGAGATGATCTAATTAAAGTGTCAAACAGTACTGAATAGGGATTAAAAGAAACTGTTGCTTCCACAAGGCTGATTAGGATTAAAACATGGCTTTTCTAGGGTACATAAACCTTTTCAAACCAGCACACATGGCTACCGGAACACAGCTCTACAGTTTCAGGTACTTTCCTCTAGCCACTCAAATACACTATAAATTAAAAAGGGATACCTATATAACACATAGGGATAACCTCCAGGATAACATCCTAACTCAATTTCTTGCTTCTCTGCTCTTCAGAGGAGTTACAAAGGATAATCTTCATTAAACTTGAGCACATACATGTTACAACATGGAAAAACAGCTTTCTAGGTATAGGCTTTTTACGATAAACAACTTGTATTAGTTTTGAAAATAAGCACTTATTGAGATATTATCCTGACTGTTTCTATTTAGACATGATAGAATCAAGCAGCTAATGAACAATCCCATTTTGCAATCTGAGTTTGAAAGTTTTCTGTTTCATTCTTTTTTTTAATTCAAAATTTATTTATTTTTATTATACATTTATTAATCAGTGACTCACAATATTACCACATAGTTGTGTATTCATCATCATGATCATTTTTTAGAACATTTGTATCACTTCAGAAAAAGAATTAAAAAGATAAAAGAAAAAACTTATAAATTCTGTTCTAGTTTGCTAGCTGCCAGAATGCAATATGCCAGAAACAGAATGGCTTTTAAAAAGGAAAATTTAATAAGTTGCTAGTTTATAGTTCTAAGGCCGAGAAAATGTCCCAATGAAAACAAGTCTATAGAAATGTCCAATCAAAGGCATCCAGGAAAAGTTACCTTGGTTCAAGAAGGTTGATGAAGTTCAGGGTTTCTCTCAGCTGAGAAGGCACATGGCGAACACAGAGTTTCTCTTTCATCTGGAAGGGCACATGGTGAACATGATCAGGGTTCCTCTCTCATCTGGAAGGGCACATGGCTAACACAGCATCATCTGCTGGCTTCTTCTCTCTTCCTATTTCATGAAGCTCCCTGGGAGGCATTTTCCTTCTTCATCTCTAAAGGTCGTTGGCTGGTGTACTCTCTGCTTCATGGTGCTGCAGAATTCTCTGCTCTCTCTGAATCTCTTTCATTCTACAAAATGTTTCCTCTTTTATAGGACTCCAGAAACTTATCAAGACCCACCCAAATGGGTGGAGACATGTCCTCACCTAATCCAGTTTAACAACCACTCTTGATTAAATCACATCTCCAGGGAGATTATCTGATTATAGTTTCAAACATACCATATTGCTGCCTTTATGAAATGGGATTTAGATTAAAACATGGCTTTTCTAGGGGAAATACCTCCTTTCAAACCAGCACACATACCATATACTTTACCCCTCCTTCTGACTGACCACTAGTGTTTCCATCCCATTTCATTCAGAATGTGCTCTTAAGCCCTTCTATAATAGCCTTATATTAATCTCATTTATTTTATTATCAAAAGGTGGGGGACTTAAATTTTGTTGGAGGTGCTTAATCCTGTTAAGGACATACACATATTGTGTATAGATCAAACTCAGGTTACCTATGTTTCTTTGGGTGCCAAGAGGCTTTGGTGTTTTTTTTTTCCTTGAGTAGTTTTGAGTAGTATCCTTTTACCTTGGATTGTTCCTCAGAACAAAAACATTTCCATAAGTTTTATTTTAGAAGTTAATTAATAACAGCTCAGTGTTGTTTTTGTTTTCTTTTTCTGGTTTCTAGATGTTACAAGGGGAAAAAAACACAAAAAATAGCTTCCACCCCATCATGTTAGCTGTCTTTTTATTTTACTCTTGGAAAAAGATGCTTTTAGGGTTTTGACATTTTGAGAACCCAAGTTTACATTTGTATAATTAAAATAATGAGAGTTTGGGTTTGTGCAATGGTAGCTCAGTGGCAGAATTCTCGCCTGCCACACCAGAGACCTGGGTTCAATTCCCAGAGCCAAAACACACACACACACACACACACACACACACACACACACAAATAGAGTTTGAAAGCATAAAGTTTATTGGAAGAGTTATTTTAAATTTTAGGAGTTACAAATAACCAGATGGCATACTTACTCCATAACACAGACCAAAATTTATTTGTCAAAGGAATCAGATTTTTTAGAGAATTTATCCAGATAAAAGGGACAAAATCACAATGAAAGTTAGATAAATAATAAAGTATGTGAAACATCCTGGAGAATGATCATTTTTTAAAAAATCCACCTCTATAAATATTATATAGTTGGGATTATTTTCTAGCATCTGACATGGATAGAAAAGTTAGATTTCCTATTACCAGTTTTTCATCATTCTAGATAACTGTATGTGAATATGTACATATACCCACCAAAATAAAATCAGGCCTCAATCAACAGCTTACTCAAATTATGGACATATAGTCCAAAAAAGCTGTTTACCTCTAAATGCCGTATCTTCCAACTGTAAAGGATTAGGAGATGTTATCAAGCATTCGTCTGGCAGTAAAGAAACTAACTAGCTTTAAAGCTGCTCTGTTTAACAGTGTTGTGCTGGAAATAGCAGTTTATTTTTTAAAACCAGATGCAGATTTAGAGATTTCTGAATACAAAGGTTTGACACCAAATAATGTGAGTAGCATCTTTTGCCCTGTTAGAGTCAGAATTTGAAAGGAGTTGAGTTTCAGAAATGAATGAGGAAGGCACTATGATGCCCCCACTCCCTCCTTCACACCTGTGTGTGTCTGAGCATGTGTAGGCATTCTGGGTGGCCTAGAACAAAGCAGTGAGTTAGCCCAGGGTGATGCTTGGCCTTGGGAGTGAATTCCACTGGTCCTTGATGTTAGCCATTACCTTTTACTTAAAATTTCATTGTAATAACATATAAAACACAAAATTTCTCATTTTAGCCTTTTTTTATGTGTACAACTCAGTAGTATTATATTCACAGTGCTGTACTGCCATCACCACCATCCATCACCAAAACTTTCATCACTCTACAATACTTCCTTTTTTCTTTACACTCCATGTAGATTATAGAAATCTAAGTTCTGAAGCACTTTTGTGAAATACAACAGAATTCTAAGAAGAATGCTTTGGTTTCTGCTGTCTCAAACATATGGTATTTTTTAAATTAATATTTTATTGGGTTTTTTAAACTTATTTTACTTTTTATTTCATTTTTACCTTTTATATCTTTGAAAATCTTACTGCAAATACATTACCAGAAATGGTTTTGTGTATCCTGTAGACTGCTTAAATTTGACAAAAGACTGAACAGAATTTACAGTAGCTAAATGCTTTGTCTGAACTTTAAAGTATAATGTGTTATAAATAACTAAGATATTCTAGCAATTGCTTCTACCTTCAGTATAAACTAATGTAATAATTTTGAAAAGGCAAACTTAATTGAATAACTTCATCCGAAAAGCTTTAAACGTGGCCTTTTTGGTACGTATGTGGCACAGATGCCTCATGAGCGCAGGACATTTTGGGTTTTGCTTCCTGTACTTTGTGTCTCATGCTACCAAAAATATGTATGGATTCTGTATTTAACACAATTTGAGATGGTATAAGCCCTCAGGACTGCACCACAAATTAAGCACAACCATTATATGGTGAAAAATTTGTCTTATTTGTCTCATTTGTAGGAGGGACAAAGTTGGTGTTTTGTCTCAACAGTCAATATTCAACTTATAAGATTGTATATAATCACATGCTATATGTTCTAGTTTGCTAGCTGCCGAATGCAACACACCAGAGACAGATTGGCTTTTAATAAAAGGGGATTTATTTCGTTAGTTCTTCAGAGGAAAGGCAGCTAACTTTCAACTTTCTTACATGGGAAGGCACAGGATAATCTCTGCTGGCCTTCTCTCCAGGCCTCTGGGTTCCAAAAACTTTCCCTGAGGTGATTTCTTTCTGCATCTCCAAAGGCCTGGGCTGAGCTGCGAGTGCTAAGATGAGGTATTCTGAGCTGCTTGGACTGTGCTATGTTGAGTCTCTCATTTAAGCACCAGCCAATTAAGTCAAACATCATTCATTACAGCATGCATGTCTCCTAGCCAACTGCAGATGTAATCAGCAACAGATGAGGTTCACATGCCATTGGCTCATGTCCACAGCAATATAACTAGGCACCTTCACCTGGCCAAGTTGACAACTGAATCTAACTACCACACTATATATTATGAACCATGCAATAAAACAGAATTGTATAGGGAGTGCAAGGATAGTTCAGTGATAGCATTTTTGCCTGACGTGGGAGACCCAGGGTCAATTCTCAGTCCATGTGTTTCTCCAAAAACAAACAAACAAATGAACAAAAAATTCAACAAATGGTGCTGCAATAACAGGATACTCACATAGAAAAATAATGAAATGTGACCCCACCATACAGCATAAAAAAAAAAAACAGAATTGTGTATATACCTTTGAAGACCTGAAATTCTCAATCTTAGTTACTATGCTAATACTCAGTGTAACACAGTGCAAACATGTAAAGGAATATCAGGTGGTAGAGAGGATATGTGAAATGGGATCTAGAGGGCTTCACATTAAGCCAGTATGTTAAACTAACACTGATTTGGTGTAAATGAAGTACTGTAGTATGAGAGTTATGCAGTCATTAAGTGAAAGCTAGACAGGAGATTCCATTTGAGGAAAGGGTAACAGACCTGTTTTATTTTTAAGTTAAAATATTTCTGTATTTTTTCATGTGCAAATGCATATCAGGACTTGAAAAGACATTTCCCTTAAATTTGAATATTTCTAGTTTTTAATGCTGTCCTTTTGCATATTGTTAAATATTTGCTTGCCTAAATGACTTCCAAGTTGCATGGGATGCTCTACATATTTCCTTTTTTAAAGTTCTTTATTAAAAGTGGTTAAGCACATGAGCTATTTTTGTTTGATATTTTGAATTTTGTGACTATATGAGTCTAATGAAATCTCCAAGTGTTTCTGAGTTAATGCATTTTTTGGTAATTCTCTTTGAAAGAATAAGTGAATTAGAGGGCAGGACAATTGATTTTGAATGCACAAAAAAACAAATGGCAAAAAAGACAGAAAATTTTGAATTGTGTCTCAAGGAAATGATGGACAAAATGAAGCACACAAAAATAAGAGTCATCGATGTCCCAGAAGGAGAAGAGAAGAGTAAAGGGATAGGAAGATTAGTTGAGGAGATAATGGGGGGAAAACGTCCCAACCAATTTAAAAAGAGATATAAATACGCAAATTGTTGCTGACAGGGCGACGCAAGAATTAAAACAGACACAGATTTCTGAAAATGGAAGCAGAGACTCTTGAACTTCTAGAGCCAAGAGCCCTTTGCTAATTTTGCTCCAGCTGTTTATTAGTGGTTATTTCAAAAGGCAGGAGGAAGTAACACCAAGTTAATCTTTAATGTTAATTACAATTATGCCAATATGTAAAATACAAGAAAATGCAAAACCTTTTAAGCTAAGTTGTTTAGCTGTGAAATCTCTTCATAGAATAGCACATTCTAGCCCCCGGCCCTTTTACCCTTCCAAGCTTCCTTGTAGGAGATGAGCTGTCTGCGGTGTTCTGCAAGAGCTACATGACTCAATATTCCAGGTTACCGTCTCAACGTTTAGCCCACAGCAAATCAAAGAAGCCCAATGGACCTCAAACAGAATAAACCTCAAAAAGACCCACTCCAAGACACATAATAATCAGACTGTCAAATATAGAAGAGAAGCACAAAATCCCAAAAGTGCTAAGAAAAGAAAAGTGATCTACTATATACAAGGGAAACTGCACAAGACTGACTTTGGACTACTCAACAGGCACCATGGAGGCAAGAAGGCAATGCTATGATATATTTAAGATCCTGAAAGAGAAAGATTTCCAGCTAAGAATACTGTACCCAGCCATATTGTCCTTCAAAATAAGGGAGAGGGCGGGCCACGGTGGCTCAGCAGGCAAGAATGCTTGCCTGCCATGCCAGAGGACCTGGGTTCAATTCCCAGTGCCTGCCCATGTAAAAAAAATAAAAAATAAAAATAAGGGAGAAATTACAATTTTCACAGACAAACAGATGCTGAGAGAATTAGTCAGCAAAAGACCAGCCCTACAAGATATACTAAAGGGAGTTCTGTCAGCCGAAAAAAAAAATAGGCATGCTGGTTTGAATTTGTTGTTTACCCAAAAAAAGCCAAGTTCTTTAATCCCCATTCACTATTGTTGGGTGGGATCTTTTTTATTTTTTTTTCAGGGACATGTGAACCACCCTATTGTAGGTGGGAATGTTTGATTAGATAGTTTCCATGGAGATGTGTCTCCACCCATTCAGGTGGGGTTGCTTACTGGAGCAGTTTAAGAGGGGAGCATTTTGGAAAAAGCACAGAACCAACAGAGCCCACACTGCCAGAGATCTTTGGAGATACAGAAGGGAAAGACCCCTAGTGGAGCTTCATGAAACAAGAAGCTGAGAGAGAAACCTATCAGATTTCCCCATGTTCCTCCCCAGCTGAGAGAGAAAGACCAAAACAAACGTCCTTGGCCCTGTCTTTGGAGTTAAGGTAACCTCTTGTTAGTGCCTTAATTTGGACATTTTCATGGCCTTATAACTATAAATTTGCAACTTAATAAATTCTCTTTTTAAAAGCTGTTCCATTTCTGGTATATTGCATTCTAGCAGCTTTTAAAACATCAGGAGAGGGAGGCCTTAAGGAGGGCACAGACTTGAAGAGTACCAGTAAGGGTAGCTTAAAAGATAAAAAGAAAAGAATATATAGATCTGGCAAATAAAATCCAAAGGATAAGATGGTAGATTCAAGAAATGACTTTACAGTGATAACTTTGAATATTAACAGACTAAACTTACCAGTTAAAAGATACAGATTGGCAGAATGGATTACAAAACATGATCCAACTAATGCTGCTTGCAAGAGACTCATCTTAGACCCAAGAATACAAATAAATTGAAAGTGAAAGGATTGAAAAAGATGTTCCTTGCAAGTTGTAACCAAAAGAAAGCAGGAGTAGCTATATTAATATCAGACAAAATATAATTTAAATGAAAGATGTCATAAGAGACAAAAGACACTACATATTAATAAAATGGATAATTCACCAATGAGAAATAACAATTATAAATGTTTATGCTTCCAATCAAGAAGCCCCAAAGTACATGAGGCAAACATTGTCAGAATTGAAGGGAATGACAGACGTTTCAACATTAATAGTGTAAGACTTCAATACACCACTCTCCTCTATACATGGAACAGCCAGGCAGAGGATCAACAAATAAATGAGAACTTAATTTGAAAAATGAATTAGACCTAACAGACATATATAGGTCATTACACCCCCAAAACCAAGACATACATTCTTCTCTAGTGCTCATGGAATGTTCTCCAGGATAGATCATATGCTGGGGCACAAAACAGGTCTTTATAAATTTAAAAATACTGAAATTATTCAAAGTACTTTCTCTGATCACAATGGAATGAAACTTGAAGTGAATAACCACCAAAGAACCAGAATTTTCACAAATGTATGTAGATTAAATAATGCACTCTTAAACAATTAGTGGGTCAAATCAATCAATATCTATCTGGAGACAAATGAAAATGAGAATATGACATATCAGAATTTATGGGATGCAGCAAAGGGAGTGCTGACAGGGAAACTTATTGCCCTAAATGCCTATACTAAAAAAGAAGAAAGAACAAAAATCAAAGACTTAACTGCTCTCTTGGAGGAAACAAAGAAAGAACACCAAACTAACCCCAAAGCAAATAAAAGAAGAGAAACGGCAAAGATTAAAGCTGAATTAAATGAATTGAAGAACAATGGAAAGAACAAATAAAACCAAAAGTTGGTTCTTTGAGAAAATCAATAAAATCAGTGAGTCCTTAGTTAGGCTTACAAAGAAAAAGAGAGAGAGGATGCAAACATTCCAAAAAGAACTAACACCAATTTTGCTCAAACTCTTCTCAAATATTGAGGAGAAGGAACATTAACTCATTTTATGAAGCTCACATCACTCTAATACCAAAACCAGGTAAAGACATAAAGGTATAAGAAAGATAGGGTGGGCCACGGTGGCTCAGCAGGTAAGAATGCTTGCCTGCTGTGCTCAAGTACCCGGGTTCGATTCCTGGTGCCCATGTAAAAAAAAAAAAAAAAAGAAAAAAGAAAGATAAACTACAGATCAATCTCCCTAGTGAACATAGATGCAAAAATTCCAACAGAATACTAGCAGACTGAATCCAATGACAGATTAAAAAATTATACACCACAACTAAGTGGGATTAATATCAGGAATGCAAGGATGGTTCAATATAAGAAAATCAATATAATACATTATATTAATACATCAAAAAGGAAAAATCACATGATCATATCGATTGATGCTAAAAAAGCATTTGACAAAATTCAATATCTTTTTTTGATTTTAAAAAAACACTTCAAAAGATAGGAATCAAAGGTAACATCCTCAATATGATAAAGGGCAGAACATCCTCAATATGAAAAACCCATAGCCAGCATCATACTTAATGGTGAGAGACTGAAAGTATTCCCTCTAAGATCAGGAACAAGAGAAGGATGCCCTCTGTCACCACTATTATTCAACATTGTAGTAGAATGCTCTAGCTAGAGCAATCAGGCAATAAAAATAAATAAAAGAAGTTAAACATTCCTTATTTGCAGATGACACGATACTAGGAAAATCCTGAGAAATTTATGATCAAGCTTCTTGAGCTACTAAACAAATTCAGCAAAGTGATGGGATAAGATTAATGTGCAAAAATCAGTAATGTTTCTCTACACAGCAATGATATGAAGAGTCAATTAAGGAAAAAAATCCATTCAAAATAATGACCAAAAGAATCAGGTATCTCGGAACAAATTTAACTAGGGATGTAAAGGACCTGTACACAGAAAACTATATAACATAGCTAAAAGAAATCTAAGAAGATCTAAATAGGAGGAAAGACATTCCCTGCTCATGAGTAGGAAGGTTAAATGTAGATCAGATGTCAATTCTATCCAAATTGATCTAGAGATTCAATGCAATACCAATCCAAATTCCAACAACCTACTTTGAAGACATGGAAAAGCTAGTTACCAAATTCATCTGGAAGGGAAAGAGGCCTCAAACAGCTAAAAATATCCTTTAAAAGAATAATGAAGTGAGAGGATTGACACTTCCTGATTTCAAAACTTATTATAAAGCCACAATGGTCAAAACAGCATGGTACTGGCACAAAGAGAGCAGCATTGACCAATGTAATTGACTCAAGGACATGGAAACAGACCACTAAATCTATGGTCAACTGATATTGAACAAGATTCCCAAATACACTGAACTGGGACAAAATTGTCTTTTCAATAAATGGGCATGGGAGAACTGGATTTCAATAGGCAAAAGAATGAAAGAGGACCCTTACCTTACACCCTATACAAAAATTAACTCAATGTGGATCAAAGGCCTAAATATAAGAACCAGTACCATAAAACTTCTAGGAGAAAATTTAGGGAAATATCTTCAAGACCTAGTAATAGAAGGTAGTTTCCCAAACTCTACATCCACAGCACAAGCAATGAAAGAAAAAATCAATAAATGGGAACTCCTCAAAATTAAATGCTTTCGTGCCCCAAAAAACTTTGACAAAAAGATGAAGAGGCAGCCAACTCAATGGGAGAAAATATTTGGAAATCACATGTCAGATAAAGGTTTGATATCCTGTATAGATAAAGAAATCATGCAACTCAATAGCAAAAGAACAAACAACTCAATTATAAAATGGGCTAAAGATATGAATAGGCATTTTCCTGATGACCAAGTACAGTTGGCTAAAAAGCACACGAAGAGATGCTCACTTTCGTTAGCTATAATGCAGATCAATACTACAATGAGATACCATACCACATTATACCTATAAGGATGGCTGCTCTTAAACAAACAGGAAGCTACAAAGGTTGGAGAGAATTGGAGAAATTGGTACACATGCACTGCTGGTGGAAATGTATAATGGTATGGAAGACAGTCTGGTGGTTCCTTAGAAACCTAAATATCAAGTTGCCCTATGACCTGGCAATGCCACTACTCACTATATACCCAGAAGACCTGAAAGCAGTGACACAAATGGATATTTGCACACCTATATTCATACAGCATTAATCACATTTGCCAAAAGATGGAAACAATCCAAGTGCCCATCAAGAGATGAGTGGATTTTAAAAATGTGGCATATGATAGAATACTATGCACACAAAATTCTAAAAGACTAAATAACATCCTGAATCACATGGCAAGATGGATCAACTTTGAGGACATATGTTGAGTGAAATAACCCAGACACAAAAAGATAGATACTATATGATTTCACTTTTATGACCATGGTAAAGGTAAAGTCAGAGACTTATAATACAGAATATAGAGCACCTAAAGATTACATGAAAGCTAGAGATGGGTGAACAGTTAACAAATGAAGTTTAACTTAAATGTAAGGGAACTGATAGCAATGAAGGCATTTCATTAGTGGGTCTATAAGTAATATTGCCATAATTGAAATGGGTTGTATAGAGCCATGTATCCCACCAATTAACACACTAATATGAATAAGTTGTTGCATGAACTACTTCAAAGGTATGAACCATATACAAAGAGTTTGTAATATTAGGGAATGGGGGAAAACTGCTACTGCATGCTATGGGCTATATTTAACAGAAAAACATCAATAGTACCACAGCAATACCAAGGGAAAATAATTTGGGGTGGGGGGGGACAAAAGTTAAAGCAAAGTTTGGATTTTTTTTTGGCAAGGGTGTGTTTATTGGTTATTTTTCTCTTAGGAGCAATGAAAATTGTCTAAAATTGAAAGTGTTGGTGGATTGTTGACTTTGGACATTATATGTGATGTCCAATGGGTGGAAGTGGCCAAAGGGTATGCTGAAACTGAGAACTACGAACTGTGTAGGATGGTGAACTGTGGTGTATACATAGGATCAAATATTGTGCTGCTACAGAAAGGAATGAAGTTGTGAGGCCTGCAACATTGTGAATGAACCTGTGGGACAGTATGTGATGCAAAATAAGCCAGAAACAAAAAGAGCAAATATTGTATACTCTTATTTAGAAAATGTTTATAAAAAAATTGGTACCTAGATTGTAAGCTCTTATAGCAGTCCCATTTAGTCTGGAGTGGTAACTGTTATTTCTATATTTGAGAGGCTGTGCCATATATGGATAACCTGGAATTTCCCTGAAACTTTGGGTTCCTGTGTGATACCTAAGCCTTGGAGTAGGAGTTCTGCAGGTCTGAGAGTCAGCATTGCCACATACAACAACTGTTAAAGAAATTGAAAAATATATCAGGCTTCAATTAGAGATAAGAATGAAGCCACTCACATTAAGACTAAGGTAAATCAGAATACAGGGATAGGGAAGACATTGTCTATAGTTTAGAACTTCACCTACTCTATGAGACCAGAGGAAGAGAGGTTTATTTTGCCAAGAACCTAAATTTTCTGTAGCACATCATCTAACTCAACCCATCTGGAAAGATGATTCAAACAACCCAAATACAGAAAGCCCAGAATGGGAATGAGGTCTTGTAATTCTGCATTGCTTAATGTAATGCCAGAATACATCCCAGAGTATGTGAAGCAGATAATTAAAAAGTATTGGAAAAGTCCCTTGAAGGGTAGGTGAAAAAATATGGAACTATTAAACTTTACCACCAGGGAAACCCCTGATATAGTCTCAAACTTTAGGGCTCGCCAAGTCAATAAGCCAAGCCCTTAATTTTGAGGCTTGCTCTTGTGAATTCATTTATGTAATGGAGAAACTTAGCCTACCTATAGTTATGCCTAAGAATTACTTCCAGAGGACCTCTTTTGTTGCTCAAATGAAGCCTCTCTCTCAGATCAACACAAATGAAATCATTAGCCTCCTCATTACATGGGACATGACATCCAGGAGTGAAAGTCTCCCTGGCAAAAGGGGATATCACTCCCAGGAATGAGCCTGGCCCTGTTACTGTGAGATTGACAATGCCTTCCTGACCAAAAGGGGGGAAAAATTGTAACAAATAAGGCATCAGTGCCTGAGAGAGTTCAAATAGAGTCAAGCAAACTCTAGAGGTTGGTTTATGCAAACTTCAGTTAGACATTGCTACCTATCATAATTTGCTAAACCCCAACCAAAATCATTCCAACCAATCCTAAAGAACACCTAGGGCAATATATAAGATTCTACAAAAGTTCCATGCACTAGGTTCCAGAAACCTACAATCTCCATATGGGTCCCTGGACCAGATAAGTCCTGAAATGCAGAGGGGCCAGCCTTTCTAGAATATCAACTAGTTCCATCCCCCTATCCCATATTATTGACAGCCCCTTCCAAAATGAAAAAGTTAGAATAACCATAGCCCAAATACCCCTAAAGAGTGAGAGAAAGGTCAAAGGTGATGGTGGAGTTATACAGAGAAGTTTGGCTTTAACAAATGAATATGAGTGCTGAATTAGTATATTGATATTTCTTTTAGTCTCCAGTACCTGAGCGCAGCTCAAAGTTAAGACCTAAAATTGTGAAACTGTAACCCATACAAAACTCTGAAGCCTGTTCTACAACTAATTGTTACAATGTACTTTGAAATTTATTGCTTTTTTGTTTATATATTACTTATCACAAAAAAAAAGAAAAAAGAAAGAAGGAGGAGTTTAACAGAGAGGATAGGATTTAACAAATGAGTATGGCTGCTGAATAATTATATTGATATTTCTTTTGGTCTCCAGTGTCTTGGAGCAGCTAGAAGAAAAAATGAAAAAATCTTGGAACTGTAACCCATATCAAACTTTAAAATGTTATATAACTACTTATTAAAATGTACTTGGCAATTTATTGTTTTTTTGTGTGTATATGTTACTTTTCACAGTAAAAAAAAGTGTTATGGGGGTGTGCATAGGTAGTTCAGTGGTAGAATTCTCATGTGCCATGCAGTAGACCTGGGTTTGGTTCCCTGCCCAGGCACTCCAAAAAAAAAAAGAAAGAAAGAAAGAAAACAAGAAAGGTTGCTGCAATAATGGTATATTCACCTGTAATCAAATGAAATGTGACCCCCACGAATACAAAAAACTAAAACAAAACAGTGATATCTCCTGGTACCCTTGGCGGCCCCTCCCCATTCCCTCACTGGCTTGGTAAAGAGCAATCTGTCTGGGAACAGTCAGAGCCATGGCACAGAACTTGCTCTGTACCTGGAGGCAGCTTACTGTAGGAGACCAGTCAAATCACAGCTACCTGTAGTGACAGCTGTGCAACACACAACACCCTTTCCTAGGAGAATGAGACATTTGTATCTGTGTAAATGGGGAAATTTCTAGGATCACATGCATGCCCAGGAAAAGAAGATCATTTTGTACACATATACTTCCACGTAAATTTGCTAAAAGCAAAGGTATTCACTTATGTAACCACCTTAAGTACAGTTAACAAGCTGAAGAGATTTAACATTGATATAAAGCTTACAGTTTATATTACAATAATAATGTCCTTTTGAGCCTTTTTTCCTCCATTATTAGATCCCATCCAGGATCACTTGATGCATTTAATTGTCATTGTCTCTCTCTCTCTCTCTCTCTCTCTCTCTCTCTCTCTCTCTCTCTCTCTCTTTCTTTAAATTTTGGAAACATATATACAATGTAAACTTTCCCGTTTCAACCACTACCAAGCATACCATTCAGTGGGATTAATCACATTCACAATACTGCACTGCCCTCAACATCATCCCCCACCAGAACATTTTCATCACCCCCAATATGAGCCCTATACCCATAGTGCAATAATTCCCTATTCTCCCTGCCCCTGATAAACTGTATTTTTTCTGGCTCTATGAGTTTGCATATGCTAGCTATTTCATGTAAGTGGAAACATGCATTACCTGTCCTTTTGTATCTGACTTACTTCACTCAACATGATGTCCTCATGTTTTCTAGTGTCATCCCTATAGTGGCATGTATTCAACATTACTTCCTATTTATGGCTGAGTAATATTCCATTTATGTATATAATGCATTTTATTTATCCATTCATGTGGTGAGGGACATTTTGGTTGCTTCTACCTTTTCACAACTGTGAATAATATTATTATGAACATTGGTGTACAAGTATCTGTTCAAGTCCCTGCTTTCAGTTCTTTAGGGTGTATGCCAAGAAGTGGGATTGCTAGGACATACGGTATTTCTCAATCTAACTTTCTGATGAACTTCAAAATTGTTGTCAACAATGGCTGCATCATATTACATTCCATAAATAATGTACAAAGTTTCCTATTTTTTAACAATAGTCATTCTAATGGATGTGAAATGGCATGTCATTGTGGCTTTGATTTGCATTTCTCTAACAGCTAATGATGTTTTGTATCCATGTGGAATCTGGTGTCTGACAATTTTCAAGAGCCATAGGCATCTGGAGAAACAAGGTCAAGACATGTACAACAGAGAACTATACAGCATTCAAACAACAGCTTCTGGCACACTCTTGGATCCTGGTAGAAACAGAATATCTAACCATGGGATATCAAGGGACTTTGTAGCTATAAATGCCTTTCATGAGCTGGTTACTCTCAAACTCTAGCAGCAATCCACTACAAGATGGAAGTGGTACATCCAGGATTGGGCTAGAGTAGAGGTCAACAAACTACAGACCACAGCCAAAATTCAACCCACTGACTGCCTTTGTAAACTTGTATTGGAACACAGATAGGGCCCACGAAGCTGAAATTACTTACCATTTGGACCACTATAGAAAACTTTTGCTGACCCCTAGACTAAAGTACATATGTCCCAAGTGCATGAGTTAGTTACATAAACAAATGACTCAGACCCCTATTTCACCTATTACTGTTGCACCTTTGCCTTTTTCAGCTCTTTCCTATGATGCTATGAGGAGTTCCCATGGCTATCTGACATAAGTGGAAAAAACCTGAGCTGGGTTTACAAATGTGTGATGGTTAGGTTCTGGTGTCAACTTGGTCAAGTGATTATGCCCAGTTGTCTGGTCAGGCAAGCACTGGCCTGACCATTGCTGCAAGGATATTTCATGGCTGGTTAAAAAACTGGAAGACTGGTGTATTAAATCATCAGTTAGTTGATTGCATCTGTGGCTGCTTACATCTGCGATCAACTAAGGCATGTCTCCCACATCAAGCTAATCCAATCAGCCAAAGGCTTTTAAGAAAGAAGAGAGACTCTTTCACTGCTTCTTCAGACAGTGAGCCTCTCCTGTAGAGTTCATCCACATCTTTCATTGGAGCTGCCAGCTTCACAGCCTGCCTTGCTGATTTTGGGCTCTTCCAGTTCCATGGTTGCATGAGACACTTTATCATTCTCATAGTTGGGATATCTCCTATAGGTTCTGTTCCTCCAGAGAACCCTGACTAGCACAGCTTGATACTGGGAGTGATTCTTGAATCTTAGATGGGTTTTTAAAATTGATTTTCTACTCTGACTAGACTCTGAAAAATGGGTTTCTAAAATTGATTTTCTACTCTGACTAGACTCAGAGGCGCTAATTGCTTTGTTTCCAATAAACAAGATGGCACTGACAGTCCCTGGTGTCAGGTGGCAAAGGAGAAACTCAAAATGTCACCACTAGTTTCTGCTAATTGTATGCTTATATGAGGCAAGGCTGTGGGTGTGAGTGTTTTCGACAACTTTATGGAGTTTTGTGGAATTCAGAGGTATAAGGATGTTGGCTGGTTATTGTTAGATATACTGGATATAGTGATGAGGGAAAGGATGAGCTGAAGGTTTCAAATTTGCACTTCAGTACCATATCAATGATGTAAAAGTTTCCATGTGTGCCCTGGAAAAAAATCTTATTTCCTGTGGTCGCAAGCTTGAGATTTCTGAAAAACAGATGCAGAGCCTCATTGTGCGAGTAGCAGATTTACAATGTAAACTAAAATCTCAACCTTGAAGGGTGTCTGCTGTTAAAGTGGGGGATCCTGAAACTCGGGATAGGGATATATGGCTTGATAATGATGGTGATGGGAAGGTGGACTCCCTGGAATCTGATGAGCTTTTGCTAGATAGATCTGTAATAGACTGCCTTGAGGAAAGTTTCCCAACCTCCAGTCTGCCCAGAAGAATTTGCAATCTAACCTCCATCTAGTGAGATTAACTCTGCTAATCCTGTAACCATGTCCCCTGGGGGAGATAGCCCTCACTTGTCTGTCTGGAGCAACTAATCCTGTTACACTAGATGAAACAATGGAATGCCCTGAGGAATTGGCTTGAAAGACACTTTTATTTATTTTCATGACCCACCTCCACCACCCTCTTTTCTTCAAAACCTATAACTACACTAAAGTCCCAACAGGCCCTGAAGGGTGAGGTACAAAGTGAGACCCATGAGGAGGTATGCTATACTCCAAAAGAACTGCATGAATTTTCCAATCTATATAGAAATTAGGAGAATATACATAGGAATGGATACTAAGGGTGTGGGATAATGGTGGAAGGAATATAAAGTTGGAACAAGCTAAATTAATTGATATGGGTCCACTAAGCAAAGATTCTGCATTCAATGTTGTAGCTCAAGGGATGAGAATGGATGTTTTAGTTTGCTAGCTATTGGAATGCAATATACCAGAAATGGAATGGCTTTTAAAAGGGGGAATTTAATAAGTTGCTATTTTACAGCTCTAAGACTGAGAAAATGTCCCAATTAAAGCAAGTCTATAAAAATATCCAAATTAAGGCACCAACAAGAGGTTATTTTCACTCAAGAAAGGCTGATGAAGTTCAGGGTTTCTCTCTCAATTGGAAAGGCACATGGCAAACGTGGTGACATCTAGCTTTCTCTTCAAGCCTTTTGCTTCAGAAAGCATCCCGAGGGGCATTCTCCTTCATCTCCAAAGGTAGTTGGACTCTGTAGTTCTTGTGTCTCTGCTGCTCTCATCATCCTTGTCACTCTGTTGCGGCTCTACTCTCTCAGAATCTCATCATTCTGAAGATTTCTCCAAAATGCTTCCTTTTTAAAAGGATTCCAGTAAACTAATCAAGACCTATATGGAATGGGTGGAGTTACATCTTTGTGGCGATAATCTAATGAAGTTTCAACCAAACAGTACTGAATAGGGTTTAAAAGAAATGGCTGCCTCTACAAGATGGATTAGAATTAAAACATGGCTTTCTAGGGTACATAATCCTTTCAAGCCAGCAAAAGGGTATTGACACTTTGTATGGTAGGCTGAAACATGGATCCAAAGGTAACGGAGATTACCTGAGGTCAAAATGCCAGAACTGCCTTGGTATAATGTAGACAACGGGATCCAGAGGCTTACAGATATTGGAATATTAGAGTGGGTTTATCATGGAAGACCTGCTCACACACCCCAGGAATGTCCAGAGGAAACATCTTTCACCAGAACCTTGAGAAATAAATTCATGAGACTACTCCATCATCCCTGAAGAGCTCCACAGTTACCCTTCTCTGTAGATCAGATATTACTGTGGGAGCTGCTGTCACTGAGCTGGAATCCTTAAACAGAATGGGATGATCAGATCCTGAGTTGGCATTAAGCCATGTGGTTACAGTTAATCACCATAGACAAGGTGGGTATGGGTATCATAATGGATATCTCTTCTAAGGTGAAAGATAAGCTGCTACATCTGACCCCTCCTATGACCAGAAAAGAGGCACAATGCATAGTTGGCCTCTTTGGATTTGGGAGACAATATTGTCCTCATTTGGGTGTGCTACTCTGGCCCATTTACCAAGTGACCATAAAAGCTGCTAGTTTTGACTGGGAACTGGAATAAGAGGAGGCTTTATGACAGGTCTAGGCTGCTGTGCAAGCTGCTCTGCCACTTGGGCCATATGACTCCACAGATCCAATGGTGCTGGATGTGTCAGTGGCAAATAAGGATGCTATCTGGAGTCTCTGGCAGGTGCCTATAGGAAAATCATGGCACAGACCCTTAGGATTTTGGAGCAACGCTTTACCCTCCACTGCAGATAACTACTCTCCTTTTGAGAAACAGATTTTAGCCTGCTACTGAGTCTTAGAAGAGACTGAATGCTTAACCGTGGGCCGCCAATTACCATGAGACCTGAGTTGGCTATCGTGAGCTGGGTATTGTCTGTTCCACATGCAATAAAGTTGTCATAAAGTTGGGCATACACAGTAGCCCTCCATTATAAAATGGAAATGGTATATTACAGACAGCTCGAGCAGGTCCTGAAAGCACAAGTAAGTTACATGAGGAAGTGGTCCAAATTTTGCCCATGGCCCCCACTTCTGCCACATTACCCTCTCTTTCCTAGCCCAGAGCTATGGCCTCTTGGGGAGTTCCTTATGGTGACTTGACTGAGGAAGAGAAAATTCAGGCCTGGTTTACAGATGGTTCTGAACAATATGCAAGGACCACCCAGAAGTGGACAGCTGCAGCACTACAACCCCTTTCTGGGATGTCCTTGAAGGGCAGTGGTGAGGAGAAATCTCCCAGTGGGCAGAACTTTGAACAGTGAACCTGGAAGTTCATTTTGCTTAGCAGGAGACCTGGTCAGAGGTTTTTGTTTGTTTGTTTTTGTCATGGGCAGGCTCTGGGAATCAAACTCGGGTCTCTGGCATGGCAAGCAAGAACTCTGCCACTGAGCCACCATTGCACCACTTCCAGAGGTGCTTTTGTATACTGATTCATAGGCTGTTGCTAATGGTTTGGCTGGATAGTTAGGGACTTGGAAGGAGCATGATTGGAAAATTGGTGACAAAGAGGTCTGGGGAAGAGGTATGCGGATAGACCTTTCTGAGTGGCAAAGAAAATGAAGATATTTGTGTCCCATGTGAATGCTCACCAGAGGGTAACTTCAGCAGAGGAAGGTTTTAATAATCAAATGGATAAGATGACCTGTCCTGTGGATCCAAGTAATCCTCTTTCCTCAACCACTCCTGCCATTGCCCAATGGACTCACGAACAAAGTGGATGTTTTAGTTTGCTAGCTGCCAGAATGCAACGCAGCAGAGATGCATTGGCTTTTAATAAAAGGGGATTTATTTCATTAGTTCTTCAGAGGAAAGGCAGCTAACTTTCAAGTGAGGTTCTTTCTTACGTGGGAAGACACAGGGTGATCTCTGCTGGCCTTCTCTCCAGGCCTCTGGGTTCCAATAACTTTTCCCGGGGTGATTTCTTTCTGCATCTCCAAAGGCCTGTGCTGAGCTGCCTGTGCTGAGATGAGGTATGCTGAACTGCTCTGGCTGTGCTACTTTGAGCGCTCTCATTTAAGCACCAGACAATTAAATCAAACATCATTCATTGCAGCAGGCACGCCTCCTAGCTGACTGCAGATATAATCAGGAACAGATGAAGTTCACATACCATTGGCTCATGTCCACAGCAATAAAACTAGGCACCTTCACCAGGCCAAGCTAACACCTGAAACTAACTACCACCACCCCTTGTCAACTTGGCAACTATATGCAGCACCTTAAACGATATTAAAGTGGCACAAATTCTCTTCTGGCTATGGACCTATGAATCTCAAAACAAGTTATCTGGTGCCAATATGCAAAGGAGGGACAGTCTCCGATCCATAGGGAGAAATTGGAAGGAAAATCTGCAGGGCAAACACCATTGGATTTCAAAGTCTGAAAGTCATTTATCCTTTGGCTTTAGGAAGTGGCAGTCCCACCCTTTCCAAGGGCCTATGCAGTGGCTCATCTCTTTCCAAATCAACCTCAGGGGACATTAAGGAGGCCACCTTTTTCTCAGCTCCACCCTCTCCAGGTATCAGGGCCACCCCTGGGCTCTCTGCCATTTCCAGGGCACACACTCGACCCCTCCATGTGGTGGTAGCCAGGCTCTCCCTAGTCCCCAAGGAGCATGCTGAACCTTTTCCAAGGCCTGAGACAGCACAACTCTTCTACTGCAATGAGTTGGGAGACTCATCCTCTGCCCTCAGGGCAAACTCACCCTCTCCATGTATATGGGTGGGTCCACTCTCCTGGCCAAGGTTTCTTGGCTTCAGACCTGAGCTTCCATGGTTCTCACTCTGCAAACTCCAATTTGTCCCTTTTGTGTCCCCCTTTGTCCAGATTGGCAGTGGTTCCATTTACACCATCAGTCTCTTCAAGCACTCCAGGACTTCTCCATCATTCTCTTCACAGTTCCTCCAAAATTTTCCCCTTAGCCATCAAAAAAACTGGTCCAACATATCTGGTATTTGCAAACTGCAACAGCATCCCATTCTTCGGTACCAAATCTGTTCTAGTTTGCTAGTTGCCAGAATGCAACACACCAGAAACAGATTGGTTGTTAATGAAAGGGGATTTATTTCATTAGTTCTTCAGAGGAAAGGCAGCTAACTTTCAACTGAGGTTCTTTCTTACGCGAGAGGGCACAGGGTGATCTCTGCTGGCCTTCTCTCCAGGCTTCTGGGTTCCAACAACTTTCCCTGGGGTGATTTCTTTATGCATCTCCAAAGGCCTTGGCTGAGCTGTGAGTGCTGAGATGTGGTATGCTGAGCTGCTTGGGCTGTACTACAATGAGATTGAGCTCTCTCATTTAAGCACCATCCAATTAAATCAAACATCATTCACTGAAGCAGGCATGTCTCCTAGCCGACTGCAAATGTAATGAGCAACATACGAGGTTCATGTACCATTGGCTCATGTCCACAGCAACAGAACTAGGCACCTTCACCTGGCCAAGTTGACACCTGAACCTAACTACCACAGTGGGCATGGTGGTAAGGATGAAGGTTATGCATTGGCTCAGCAACATGGACTTCCACTCACCAAAGCTGACTTGGTTATGGCCACTGCTGAATGCCCAATCTGCCAGCAGCAAGGACCCACACCCAGTCCCCAATATGGCACCATTCCCCATTGTGACCAGCCTGCTACCTGGTGGTAGGTTGACTACATTGGACCAGTTTATCATGGAAAGGGCAGTGATTTGTTCTAACTGGAATAGACACATACTCTGGATATAGGTTTGCCTTCTCTTCATGCAATGTTCTGCAAAAACTACCATCCATGGACTTACAGAATGCCTTATCCACTGTCATGGTATTCCACACAGCATTGCTTCTATTCAAGGAACCCACTTCACAGCAAATGAAGTGCTGGAATGGGCATATGCTCATGGAATTCTCTGGTCTTACCATGTTCCCCACCATACAGAGGCAGCTGGGTTGACAGAATAGTGGAATGGCCTTTTGAAGGCCCAATTATGGTGCCAACTAGGTGGCAATACCTGGCAGGGCTGGGAAAATGTACTCCAGGAGGCTGTGTATGATCTGAATCAGTGTCCACTGTATGATGCTGCCTCTCCCATAGCCAGGATTCATGGGTCCAGGAATCAAGGGGTGGAAATGGGAGTGGCACTCCTCACTGTCACTCCTAGTGATCCACTAGGAGAACTTTTGCTTCCTGTCCCTGAAATCCTAAGCTCTGCTGGTCTACAGATCTTAGTTCCAAAAGGAAGAATACTCCTAGCAGGAGACCCAAAAATGATTCCATTGAACTGGAATTTAAGACTGCCACCTGGCCACTTTAGGCATCTCATGCCACTGAATTAACAGGCATGAAAGGGGATTAGTGTTGTGTCTGGGGTAATTGATCCTGAGTACAAGGATTTAAAGGACTGTGTATTAGTCAGGGTTCTCTGGAGAAAGAGAGCCCATAGGAGATCTGTAAATTTGAGATTTATAAAGGTGTCTCATGCAACTGTGGGAATGGAAGAGTCCAAAATCAGAAGCTGCCAGCTCTGATGAAAGTCTGGACAACCTTCACTGGAGAGGCTCACTGGCTGAAGAAGCATAGAAAAAGACTCTCTTTCCCCTTAAAACCCTTCAACTGATTGGATTATCTCATTGTGTGAGGTGTGCCTTGGTTGATTGCAGATGTAAACAGCCACATATGCAATCAACTGACTGATGATTTAATCAACTAGCCACAAAATATCTTTGCAGCAATGGTCAGGCCAGTGCTTGCCTGACCAGACAACTGGGCATAATCATTTGGCCAAGTTGACACCAGAACCTAACCATCACAGACTGCAATTACACAACTTAGGTAAAGAAGAGTTTACCTGGAATACAGGAGATCCCCTAGGGTATCCCTGTGATTAAAGTCAATGGAAAACTTCAACAACCCAATCCAAGCAGGAGTACCAATGGCCCAGAAACTTCAGGAATGAAGGCTTGGGTCACCCCATCTGGCAAAGAACCATGGCCAGTTGAAGTACTTGCTGAGGGTAAAAGGAACCTGGAATGGGTAGTAGAAGAAGGTAGTGATAAATATGAGCTACAACCATGTGACCAGTTACACAAATGAGGACTGTGATTGTATGAATATTTCCTCCCTGTTTTGTTGTGAGTACGTTTGCATTTGTACATAACCACATATCTTGTTTTCCTCTCATCATATGACATAAGTTATATTGTTCATGTTACAACATTTAAGTCATAGGATATGAAGTTTAAGAGTGAATGTTACCAGGCGGCTGCTGTGGCTCAGCAGGCAGAGCTCCGACCTGCCGTGCTGGAGGTCTGGAGTTCGATCCCTGGTGCCTCCTGCCCATATGCAAATTTAAAAAAAAAAAAAAGAGTGAATGTTACCTAAGAAATTGCACCCTATCCTGGAGAGATGTAATGTGTTTCTGGTTGTACACAGGGCAGTTGAATATTGTTAGGCAAAACATATGTCTGTTATTGTGTTCTATTTGGGAATTAAGCATGTTTCAAGGTTATGTGTAGCTGCAAATCTGACAAGGGGTGGACTATGATGGTTAGGTTTTAGCATCAACTTGGCCAAGTGATTATGCCCAGTTGTCTGGTTAGGCAAGCCCTAACCCTTGCCTCTCCACTTCTCTCTCACCCATTCTCCTCTTCCCTGCAAATGGGATTCTGACACCCAAGCTCCCTAGCACTTCTACTCCACCCTCCTCCAAGAGCCTCAGGAATACTCCTTTCCCCAAAGCACACATGATACCACATCCTTTTCCCCCAGCTGTCAGTGGGCCCCTGCCTCTTTATGTGGGAGGAGATGGGAGGGTGCCCCCCCTCCAGAACCCATTACTATCCCTCCCTGTCCCTTCCCGTTCCATGCTTCTCATTTTTCCCTGAGTCTCTTCAAATTATTCCCTTTCATTTGTTATGTTCTTGGGAAGTGTCAGGGCTCCTGAAGTGGCAGGAAGAGGATCCAGCATCCCCATGCATGAGATCTAAGATAATAGCAATATTAAAAACAATTGAACTTTTTGCTCTGCAGAGCTCATAGAGGAGTTTGAGAAAAGATAAGAGAAATGAAATAAACCCTGGTTGTGAATTATGATCCTGACTTTTGTCCCTTGAAACTGGTTCATCTCCATCAGGGCTTAATTCTCCCAGACCTATGGTGGCCATGACTACAACAAACCCAGCTCTCTTTTTGGTTCCTTTCACCCATAGCTCTCTTGCCCTCCTGTTAAGTACTCTCTGAGGCCCTTCCTCATGCACAACACTAGGTTGCCTCGGCTGGGCTGCTTTGGAAGGAATCTTATCTTCTACGGTGAAAAGGAAGTACTGCACTTGTGGCAACCATATATAGCAAAATAATATGTACTTAAAATATTAATTAAATTATTGAATCCTAACTCTTTTTCATACATCAATATACAAATAAGGGTCACACCACATTTTCCCTCCATTTATTCTATTTTTTCCCACGCACCTAGGTATTTGGTGGTGGGGGGATGACATAACATACATTCAAGAGAGGGTATAAAGCATATAGTGAGTTTAATAAATAATACTTTTTTTGAATGACCATGTATCCTCCATTCAGGCTAAGAATGGAATATAATTGACACCTTGTAACTCACTTTCAATCCTTCTCTGTCGTTTCCCCCAAAGCTAATTTTCAGAATTTTGTTTTAATATTTTCTTTTATTTATGGTTTTACCAACAGTTCTGGTTTGCAAGTTGCCAGAATGCAATATACCAGAAATGGAACGGCTTTTAGAAAGGGGAATTCAATAAGTTGCAAATGTACAGTTCTAAGGGCAAGAAAATGTCCAAATTAAAGCAAGTTTACAGAAATTTCCAATCAAGGCATTTGGGAGAAGATACCTTGGTTCAAGAAGGCCAGTGATGTTCAGGGTTTCTCTCTCAATTGAAAAGGCACACGGTGAACATGGTGACATCTGCTAGCCTCCTCTCCAGGCTTCTTGTTTCATAAGGCTCTCCTGGGGGCATTTTCCTACTTCATCTCCATAGGTCTCTGGCTGTGTGGGCTCTGTTGGTTCTGGTGGCTCTAAAGTGTTTTCCAAATTGATTCCCTCTTAAACTGCTCCAGTAAGCAACCCCACTTTGAATGGGTGGAGACACATCTCCATGGAAACCATCTAATCAAAAGCTACCATTCACAATTGGGTGGGTCACATCTCCATGGATAATCAAAAAGCTCCCACCCAGCAATATTGAATGAGGATTAAAGAACATGGCCTTTCTGGGGTACACCATAGATTCAAACTGGCACACCAACCATGAACACATCCCTTAACAATATATTGTTTAGTGTTGACTATTTATTTTTAATTAATGTAAAAAGAATAATACTTTACCTATTCTCTGCCCTTGGTGCTTTTATGCTAATTTATATTTTCAAATTGACTCTTATATTTCACTTTCAATGATGCACAGTATTCAGTAAATTTTTTACTATAATTGAGGGAAATTTGGGTTGCCCAGAAATAGCCTAAGCAATACTTCTATGACCATTTTTGCCTGTGATTACTAGGGCACTGTAAACAACTGTTTCTAGGATATACACCTAGTAGTGGAGTTTTGGGGCCATAGGGTTTGCACATGTTCAGTTTATTAGTTAATGTGAAAGTGTTCTCCCAGGTGATGGCCCTAATCCACATACCTTCCCCAGCAGTGGCTGGAAGCTCCCACTGCTCTGCAGTCTTGAGAGCCCAGGATAAAGATATTTTCCCAGCCTCCTTCACAATTAGATATGGTCATATGACTATGTTCTGGACAAAAGGATATGAAAGAAAGTGGTTGGTACAATTTCCAACAATGTCCCTAAAAGTGGGGGTGTGTGCCTGTCCTCACCTTTTCTCCCTCCTACTAGCTGGAGTACAGATGTGAAGGGTGGGGCCATCATTAATGGTCTGGATGAGGCCACATAAGGGATGGGCAACAGGGACCTGGAAGGATCCTGGGCCACTGACATCAAGGAACTGACCCTCCATAGGGCCTGGGACCACTTTCTCCGGAGACTGTACATATAAGAGAAAAATAAGCTTATCTCCTATCCAAGCCATATTCATTTTTGGTGTTACAACAAAATATAATCTTTTAAAATATATTGTATTACTCCACCAACTGTATCATAAACCCTTTCAGGGTTGAGTCAAAGCCTCATACCTTCTTGTGTTCCCAGACAAGCGTGTGCCTTTCCCATAGAAAGTGTTCAGCAAATTTTGTTGGTTTGATAAGGAATTTCTCCAAGGGTCTGCTTGTTTATTCAAACTCATATCATAATCAGGCGTGTGCTGGTTTGAAAGTATTATGTACATTAGAAAAGATTATGTACCCTGATCCAATCTTGTGGCGGCAGCTGTTTCTTCTAACCCTGATTCAATATTTCAGGGTGGAAAGTTTCTATCAGATTGTCTCCATGGAGATGTGACACACCCAATTGTGGGTGTAATCTCTTTTTTTATTGTGAAATATAATGTATGTACAAAAAAGCAATGGATTTCCAGGTACATTTTAACAAGTAGTTATAGAATAGATTCTAAAGTTTGGTTTGGGTTACAGTTCCATGATTTTTTGTTTTTTCTTCTAGCTGCTCCAAGACACTGGATACCAACAGAAATATCAATATAATGATTCAGCAGTCATATTCATTTGCTTAGCAATCATACTCATTTGCTCATTTTGATTAGATAGGAATGTGACTCCACCCATTCTAGGTGAATCTTGATTAGATTACTAGAGCCTTTAAAAGTGGAAACATTTTGGAGGCATGCCAAAAGCAACAGAGCCAACAGAGAGCCAAAAGAAACTTCAGAGCAGAGCTGACACAGATGTTGACACATACAGAAAAGAAATACAGATGTTTAGAGATGCTTGAATCCCTAGCAGACACTTCCGTGAGATTTCAAGCCAGCAAGAACCCAAAGAGAGCCAAGGGAAGCCAAGAGATAAAAGCCAGCCATGGAGAAGCTAAGGACCTCCACAGGAACAGAGACTGAAAGCAACAGAGCTGAGGAGCAAGGGACCAACAGATGCCAGCCATGTGACTTCCCAGCTGACAGAGGTGTTTCTGACTCATTCGCCTTTCTTGAATGACGGTACCTTTTCGTTGGTACCTTAATTTGGACATTTCCATTGGCTTAGAACTTTAGACTTGTAACTTATTAAATTCCCCTTTTTAAAGGCCATTCCTGTTCTGAAATATCACATTCCAGCAGCTTGCAAACTAACAGTGGGTGTGTTTACTACATGTGCTTTAATTTGGCTCTTTTAGATGAAAGGAAACTTGAGTTTCCTCAAGATAAAGTATTTATTATAGGGTCACCTTTCAGTTATAGCTGAACTGGTAGTGCTTCTGCTGATGTAAGATTCTCAAAAACATGTCATTCTTCCATGCAATTCATCAGACAGGAGGGATTCTACAGATCTTTCTTGGACAACCACATCTCTATTACTGGCTTATTCTTATATGAGTGGTTGAATACATGAACCATATGCCTTAGCAAAGAGTTGTCCAGTCACACCACTGGCCCTGTTTGTAGAGCACACTATCTGGGTAGACTGGGAATTTTCCAAATCCTCAATTGCTGGTTCCTTTTAGTTTAATGTTTCCTTCCTCAATTGATCTCTTTCCTTTCACATTTCACTATAAGCAAAAAGGAGAAACTAGGCAATACCTTCTGCACTCTGCTTGGAAACCTCTTCAGCCCAATATCCAAGTTCATTGCTTACAAGTTCTTCCTTACACTCACTATCAGAATACAATTCTGCCAAACTCTTTGCTATTTCATAACAAAGATCACCTTTCCTCCAGATTTTAGTCACACATTCATCATTTACTTCTACAACCTGGCCAGAAGGACATTTAATGTCTATATTTCAAGGCAATCTAGGCTTTTTCTATCAAGTGCCTCAAAGTTCTTCCAGTCTCTTTGAAGACGTTATTAAAGGTGAACCCAAACTGAATGAGGGCAGACCTTGATCAAACATAGCTGAAGTCCTTATAAGCAAATGAAATTGGATAAGGAAGGGAAGCCACAGGAGTAATCAAACCTAGAAATCCACTGAACCTGGAAGAGAAAGATGCTGCACATGCATTGACATATGATGGAAAAAACAAGGAACCCTCCCCCCAAATTACCAGCTAACCAGAAGATACTAACCTCAAGAAGAAGCAAGTTTTCTTTTTGAAACACTGAGCCAATAGTTCCTGTTGTTCCTCCAGTTTTGTTCTTCTAAAATTTGATTTTCACTTCACATCCTTGCCTGGAATTATTTTTTTTTTTTCCAGCGGGGGTGTGGCGGTGCATGGTCCAGGAATTGAACCTGGGTCTCCGGCATGGAAGGTTCTAACCACTGAACTACCTGGAATTAATTTTTGATGTATGATTTGAGGTAATATCCAATTACGTACAACCAGCAATACTGATAGAATAGCTGATCCTTTCCCTACTGATCCGAAATGTCAATTTTATAAAAGTCAAGTTTCCATATGGTCTGTTTCTGAGCTCTTTACTCTGTTCCAAATGTCTAACTGTTTATCTTTACAGTAATATCACACTGTTTTAATAATAGCTTCATAGTAAAGCTTGATATCAGGTTAGAAAAGTATCCTAGCGCTATTTTTTCCTATTTGATTGGAACTAATACACTCCTAAATTAAAAATTATCCCTTAAGGGTGCAGGGTGGTTTAGTGGTAGAATGCTTGCTTTCCAGGGTTCGATTCCCAGGCCATGCAGCCAAAAAAACAGAGTAAAATTTATCCCTCAAGAAATGTCTCTCTCTCTCTCTCTCTCTCTCTCTCTCTCTCCCTCTCCCTCTCCCTCTCCCCAATTCTGCAAGGAAAATCATTACCCTCCCCACTATGTGGGACATGATATCCAGGAGTGAAAGTCTCCCTGGCACTGTGAGACATGACTCTCCAGGGATGAGCCTGGTCCTGGCACCATGGGCTTGAGTATGTCTTCCTGACCAAAAGGGGGAACAGAAATGTAAGAAAATAAAGTATCAATGGGTAAGAGAGTTCAAATTAAGTCTAGAGTCTATTCTAGACGCTACTCTTTTGCAAGCTTCAGCCAGGTACTGCTAATTGCCACTGTTTGCCAAACCCCAACCAACATAATTCCTGTTAACCCTTAAGAACATCCAGGGCTTTGAGATTCTACAAAAGTTGCACATACTAAGTTTACTTTCCAGAAACCTGTAACCTCCAGATGGTTCCTTGGTCAGGTAAGTCCTGAAATCCAGAGTAGCCAACCTCTCCAAGAACATTAACTAGTTCCATCCCCCTTGACAACACCCTTTTTCAACATGAAAAAGTTAGAATGAGCATAGACCAAATATCCCTAAAGACTGAGGGAAGGATCAAGGAGAAGGAGGAGTTAGAAAAGATAGGATTTAACAAATGAGTATGACTTCTGAATCATTATATTGTTGTTTCTTTTAGTCTCCAGTATCTTGGAGTAGCTAAAATGAAAAATTTGAAACCCATACCAAACTTTGAAATATGTTCTATAACTACTTGTTAAAATATACTTTTTGTACACTTGTTATATTTCATAATTTTAAAAGTTTAAAAAATTATCCCTCAAAACTAAGAAGAAATCATAGCACTGATTTTTTTTAAAATACAGTGCTGTTAATGAGAAGTCTGAGATGAATTTTATTTTCCTTCCTTGTAAGCATTTTATTTGTTTTCTCTGGAAGATTTTAGGTTTTTTCCTATCTTTTCTATGCATAATTTCATGTTTTGTATTTAGGCATTGGATTTTGAATTTTAGAAACTTTAGGTGTCCTTTCAATCTGATATGTCAAGCCTTATTTGATTTTCTTGATAAAAACAATTTGCAAAATAGGAATAAAAGGAAACTTCCTCAACATGATAAAGGGGATATATGAAAAACCCACAGCTAACATCACACTTACTGGTGAAAGTCTGAAAACTTTCCCTCTAAGATCAAGAACAAGACAAGGATGCCACTGTCACCACTGTTATTCAACATTGTACCAGAAGTTCTAGCCAGAGCACTTAGGCAAGAGAAAGAAATAAAAGGAAAATTGGAAAGGAAGAAGTAAAACTTTATCTATTTACAAATGACATGACATTATATACAGAAAATCATGAAAAGCCCACAAGAAAGCTACTAGAATTAATGAACAAATTCAGCAATGTGGCAGGATACAAGACCAACATGCAAAAATCAGTAGTGTTTCTATACACTAGTAGTGAACAATCTGAAGAGGAAATGAAGAAAAAATCCATTAACAGTAACAACGAAAAGAATCAAATATCTAGGAATAAATTTAATTTAGGATCTAAAGGACTTGTACATGGAAACTCAAAGTATTGCTAAAAGAAATCAAGGAAGACATAATAGATGGAAGGACATACCATATTCATGGATTGTAAAACTAAATATTGTTAAGATGTCAATTCTATAGAGTAAGAAATTAGGATACAGTTTACCAGGGGCAGGGATCAAGGTGGAGAATGGGAGTTAATGCTTAATTCATTAGAGTTTCTGTTTGGGATGATAGAATAGTTTTGATAATGGATAATGGTGATAGTACAACACTGTGAATGCAATTGACACCACTGAATTGTATATCTGAAAGAGATTAAACTGGGAATTTTTAGGTTTTATATATATATATATCCAGAATAAAAATTAAAAGCAAAACCCATAGACTGTACTACACAGAAAGTGAACCCTAATGTTAACTATGGACTAGAGTTAATGATATAATTATATTGGTTCATCAGTTGTAACAAAATTACCATACTAATGCAAAATAATAATAGGGAAAACTGCATGTGTGAGGGGGTTATATGGGAACTCTACTTCTGCATGATTGCTCTGTAAATCCTCAACTGCTCTAATAAAAATAGTAAAAAGAAAAAAAAAACAATGTCAATTCTGCCCGAAATGATTTACAGATTCAGTGTAATACCAGTCAAAATCCCAATAACTTATTTTGCATACCAGAAAAACCAATGACCAAATTTATTTGGCAGGGTAGGGTGTCCTGAAGAGCAAAAACCATTTTGAGAGAAAAAAAAATGAAGGTGGAGGCCTTACACTTCCTGACTTTAAAGGATATTACAAAGCTACTGTGGTCAAAACAACATGGTACTGACATAAAAATGGATATACTGACTGATGGAATCAAATTGAGAATTCAGAAATAAACCCTCTCACCTACAGACAACTGATTTTTGAGAAGGCAGCTAAGTCCATTCAATTGTGACAGAACAGCCTCTTCAACAAATGGTATTGGGAGACTTGGATATCCATATCCAAAAGAATGAAAGAGGATCCCTATCTCACACCTTATAAAAAATTAACTCAAAATGGACCAAAGACCTAAACATTAGAGCTAAGACCATAAAACCCTTAGAAGAAAATGTAGGGAAATATCTTAAAGATCTTGTGGTAGGAGGTGGTTTCCTGGACATTACACACAAAGTGCAAGCTATGAAAGAAGAAATAGATAAATGAGATCTTCTCAAAATTGAATACTTTTGCTCATCAGAAGACTGTCAAGAAAGTAAAAAGGCATCTAATCAATGGGAGAAAATATTCAAAAACCACATCTCCAATAAGGGTTTAATATCAAAGATATATAAAGGTACAGTAAAACTCAACAACAAAAAGACAAACAACCCAATTTAAAAATGGGCAAAAGACATGAATAGACAGCTTTCTGAAGAGGAAATTGTGGTAGTTAGATTCAGGTGTCAACTTGGCCAGGTGAAGGTGGCTAGACCTACTGCTGTGGACATGAGCCAATGCAATGTGAACCTCATCTGTTGCTGATTACATCTGCAGTCAGCTAGGAGGCATGCCTGCTGCAATGAATGATGTCTGATTTAACTGGCTGGTGCTTAAATGAGAGAGCTCAACATAGCACAGCCCAAGCAACTCAGCATACCTCATCTCAGCGCTCGCAGCTCACCTCAGGCCTTTGGAGATGCAGAAAGGAATCACCCCAGGGAAAGTTGTTGGAACCCAGAGGCCTGTAGAGAAGGCCAGCAGAGATCACCCTGTGCCCTCTCACATAAGAAAGAACCTCAGTTGAAAGTTAGCTGCCTTTCCTCTGAAGAACTAATGAAATAAATCCCTTTTATTAAAAGTCAATCCGTCTCTGGTGTGTTGCATTCTGGCAGCTAGCAAACTAGAACAGATTTGGTACCAAAGAGTGGGGTGCTGCTGCAATTTGCAAATACCAGTCATATTGGACCTGTTTTTTGGATGGATAAGGGGAAATTTTGGAGGAACTGTGAAGAGAATGATGGAGAAGTCCTGGAGTGCTTGAAGAAACTGTTGGTGTAAACAGAACCACTGCCAATCTGGACAAAGGGGGACACAAAAGGGACAAATTGGAGTTTGCAGAGTGAGAACCATGGAAGCTCAGGTCTGAAGCCAGGAAACCTTGGCCAGGAGAGTGGACCCACCCATATACATGGAGAGGTGAGTTTGCCCTGAGGGCAGAGAATGAGTCTCCCATCTCATTGCAGTAGAAGAGCTGTGCCGCCTCAGGCCTTGGAAAAGGTTCAGCACACTCCTTGGGGACTAGGGAGAGCCTGGCTATCACCACATGGAGGGGTTGAGTGTGTGCCCTGGAAATGGCAGAGAGCCCAAGTGTGGCCCCAATGCCTGGAGAGGGTGGAGCCGAGAAAAAGGTGGTCTTCTCACTGTCCCCTGAGGTTGATTTGGAAAGAGGCAGGCCATAGCATAGGCCCTTGGAAAGAGTGGAACTGCCACTTTCTAAAGCTGAAGGATAAATGACTTTCAGACTTTGAAATCTAATGGTGTTTGCCCTGCAGGTTTTCCTTCCAGTTTCTCCCTATGGATCCGGTGACTGTCCCTCCTTTGCATATTGGCACCAGATAACTTGTTTTGAGATTCATAGGTCCACAGTCAGAAGAGAATTTTTTTGCACTTTATTATTTTTTGAGGTGATGCATGTAATTGCCAAGTTGACAAGGGATGGACATGTGGTAGTTAGGTTCAGGTGTCAACTTGGCCAGGTGAAGGTGCCTAGTTCTATTGCTGTGGACATGAGCCAATGGTATGTGAACCTCATCTGTTGCTGATTACATCTGCAGTCAGCTAAGAGGCACGCCTACTGCAATGAATGATGTTTGACTTAATTGGCTGGTGCTTAAATGAGAGAGAGCAATGTAGCTCAGCCCAAGTAGCTCAGCATACCTCATCTCAGCACAGGCAGCTCAGCCCAGGCCTTTGGAGATGCAGAAAGAAATCACCCTGGGGAAAGTTGTTGAAACCCAGAGGCCTGGCCAGAAGGCCAGCAGAGATCACCCTGTGCCCTCCCACATAAGAAAGAACCTCAGTTGAAAGTTAGCTGCCTTTCCTCTGAAGAACTAATGAAATAAATTCCCTTTTATTAAAAGCCAGTCTGTCTCTGGTGTGTTGCATTCCAGCAGCTAGCAAACTAGAACAGTAGCCAAATATTGTAAGTATAACAAACAAAGTTGATTATATGGTTGAAGAAAGGAGGGCTAAATGTCACCAGAAGGAAAGCTAGAGGATAAAAACTGGGACTGTATAATTAACTTAGTGAAACTTAGAGTGGACAATGATTGTGGTTAATTGTACAAATATAGGAAAATTTTTACATGAACTAGAACAAATATATGCCACTATTACAAAGTGTTAAAATGGGATCTATACCCTGGTTTGATTCCTGGCCCATGCTCTTACGCCCTCCCCACCCCCCCCAATTTTTTTTTCAAGAAATGGTGCTGCAGTACCAGGATAGTCACATGAAAAAAGAATGATATGTGATCCCCACCATGCAACGTATACATACACATACACACACAGACTGGGATGGTATATGGGAAAAATATAATTAATGCAAACTATAGTTAACAGTAACATTGTAATATTCTTTCATTAATTGTCTTAAAAGCACTATACCAAAGCTAAATGTCAATAATAGGGGGATATAAGGGGTAAGGGATTTTTTTTTTCAGAAGAAAGGAGAACATTCTCATATAGACTATGGACCATGGATAACAGTACCATTTTAATAACTTTCCTCAATTATAACAAAGGTAGCTATTATTTTAAAAAATGAGTACATTTAGAAAAAAGTGCTATCAGCAATTTTAAGAAATGCTCTACACTGATGCAAGGTGTTGGTGGTGGGTTGGTGTATGGGAATCCTGTATTTCATGCATGATTGGTCTCTAAACACAACTTCTCTAATAAAAATTTTTTTTAATAAATAAAATTTTTTCCGGTCTCTATCCATTATCCAATTCCAAAGACACTTCCACATTTTTAGGTATTAGCTATACTTCCCTGTATCAAAAACTGTCTTGGTAAAAAAGACAAATATCATCATACCTCAATTATATGGTCTAACTCTAACATAAAAAGCTCAATGAATTGACATTGAAAGCATGGGTTATCAGGTTAAGGCCTTTGTAAAAGGTCCTAGATTGTAAGCTCTTACAGCCATCAGGAATGTTATTTCTGAATTCTGAGACATCTGTTTGTATACCACCTGGTTGCTTCCAGAAACTTCGGGTATTTATGTGACACCAGAGACACAGACTTAGAGTTCTGAAGCTATGAAAGTCAGCACTAGCCCATACAGGAACTGTTTAAAAAGATGAAAAACGGATCAGACTTCAACTAGAGATATGAATGAAACTGGTTTGGATAGGATTGTGCTAGATCAGAATACAGGGTAAAGGATGATATCGTCTATATTTTAAAACTTCAACTTCTGTGTGAAGCTAAAGGGAGAGATGTTTATTTGGTGCAAAATTTATATTTTGGGTAGCACATCACCTAATTTAACTTGTATGGCCAGTTTATTCGAACACCATAATTACATGGAGCCTTGAATAGGGTTGAAATCTTGTTGATTTGTCCAGCTTAGTGTGATGATCTGATATATCCCAGAGTAATTTGGACAGAGAATAAAAAAGTATTTGCAAAGTTCCCTTGGGGGACTGGGGAGAAAGGAGAAAATATTCAACTTTCCCATTTGGAGAATTCCTGATATTCTTGCAAGCAGTGGAGACATCCAAATCAATAGGCTGAACACTTACTCTTTTTTTTTTTTTTTTTAGGTACAATGTTTTTTTCTTTTCTTTTTTGTGGATAAAATTTGAGGTGTGAGATTACTGAATCAAAGGATATGAATTAGTTTCTTAGGGCTGCTGTAACAAATGACCACAAATTGGGTGATTTAAAATGACACATTAATTCTCTCACAGTACTGAAGTTTAGCAGTACAAAATGAAGGTGTCCCTCACAGGAGCTGCTCCCTCCAGAAGCTCTGGGGTAGAATCCCTCCTTGCCTTTCCTTGGCTTCTGCTGGTTCTCGGCACTCCTTGGTGTTCCTTGTGAGCCCTTAACTTGATTTTTGCCCCCTTGAAACTTATACCTGCAAAGGATAAGCTAAGCCTATTTATAATGAGGACTAAGAGTCACCCCCAGAGAACCTCTTTTGTTGCTCACATATGGCCTCTCTCTCTAAGCCAACTCCACAGGTGAACTCCCTGCCCTCCCCTCTATGTGAGACATGACTCTGAGGGGTGTAAATCTCCCTGGCAATGTGAGACAGGACTCCAGGGATGAGCTGGGACCCAACAAAATGGGGTTAAGAAAGCCTTCTTGACCAAAAGGGAGAAGAGAGAAATAAGACAAAATAAAGTTTCAGTGGCTGAGAGATTTCAAACAGAGTCAAGAGGTTATCCTGGAGGTTATTCTTATGCATTATATAGATATCCCTTTTTATTTATAGTGTATTGGAGTAGCTAAAGGGAAGTACCTGAAATTATAGAGCTGTGTTCCAGGAGCCTTAATTCTTAAAGACAACTGTATAAAGATATAGCATTTACAGTGTGACTCTGTGATTGGGTAAACCTCGTGTCTGATGCTCCTTTTATCCAAGGTATGAACAGATGAGTAAAAAATATGGATAAAAAAATAATGGGGGGTTAAGGGGTAAAATAAATTGGGTAGATGGAAATGCTAGTCGTCAGGGTGAGGGAGGAATAAGGGGTATGGCATGTATGAGTTTTTTCTTTTATTTTTTTTTCTGGAGTGATGCAAATGTTCTAAAAATGATCATGATGATGAATACACAACTATGTGATGATATTGTGAGCCCCTGATGGTATACCGTATATGAACTATATGTGTGTGAAGATTTGTCAATAAGAATAATTTTTTTTTTAAATTGCCCTGGTTTCCTAGGGTTGCCATACAAACTGCCACAAACACTGGGTATCTTAAAACACCAGAATTGAGAAATTTTAGGTTGTATGTATGTTACTAGAGTAAAAATTAAAACAAACATAGGACGTATAACACAAACTGTGAATTCTACTGTAAACTATGGACTATATGATAATATTCTTCCATCAATTGTAACAAAGTCAGTATACTACTGCGGAGTGTTGATTATATGGCTGGGGAGTTATATAGGAAATCTGTACTTTCTGCATGATTTTTCTGTAAACATACAACTTCTCTAATAAAAAAATAAATAAAAACAAAAACAAAGCCCAGGAACTTATTGCCTCACAATTATGGTGTCCAGATATTTGAAATCAAGGTGTTGGTAAAACCAAGTTTCCTTTATAGGCTAGAGTTCTTGTGCCTTGCTAGCACTGAATCTGTGACATTCATTGTCTTGTTACATAACTCAGTCTCAGTCTCCATTTTGGTTTGCTAATGTTGCCGAAATGCAAATATCCGAAATGGGTTGCTTTTACAATGGGGATTTATTAACTTACAATTTATAGTTCTTGGACCATGAAAATGTCCAAATTAAGACATCAACCTGGACTGAAAAAAAGGCTGCCAGCATCTGGGACACCTCTGTCACATGGGAAGGTGTGGTAGTTAGATTCAGTTGTCAACTTGGCCAAGTGAAGGCACCTAGTTTTGTTGCTACGGACATGAGCTAATGGTACGTGAACCTCATCTGTTGCTAATTACATCTGCTGTCGGCTAAGAGGCATGCCTGCTGCAGTGAATGACGTCTGACTTCATTGGCTGGTGCTTAAATGAGAGAGCACAATGTAGCACAGCCCAAGCAGCTCAGCATAACTCATCTCAGCACTCGCAGCTCAGCCCAGGCCTTTGGAGATGCAGAAAGGAATCACTCTGGGGAAAATTGTTGGAACCCAGAGGCCTGGAGAGAAGGCCAGCAGAGATTACCCTGAGCTTTCCCACGTAAGAAAGAACCTCAGATGAAAGTTAGCTGCCTTTCCTCTGAAGAACTAATGAAATAAACCCCTTCTGTTAAAAGCCAATCCGTCCCTGGTGTGTTGCATTCTGGTAGCTAGCAAACTAGAACAGAAGGTATATGGCCTTCTCTCCCAGGTTTCATTGCTTTCAGCTTCTTGTTCCAGTGGCTTCCTCTCTGAGTTTCTGTGTGTCATCTCTTAGCTTCTTGGGGGATTTGTCTCTCTGGCTCTCTCAGCTTTTAAAAGGATTAACATCCATCTTGAATGGGGGGTGGAAAGGTCACATCTCAATTAAAAGAACTTAACCAAAAGGTTGCACCCAGACTAGGTCTATACCCACAGGAAGAGATTAAAAGAAAAAGGCCCTCTCTGGGGTACAGAATAGCTTCAAACCAGCATAGCCTCTATTATATGACCATCATCACTCTGTCTAAAATTCCTCTTCTTATAAAGACAGTAGTCATATTGGATTAGGATCCATCCTAATCCAGTTTGGCTTCATCTTTTTTTTTTAACTTTTTTATTGTATAATATCACATATATATTAAGCAAAAAAATAAAAAAGTAATAGCTTTCAAAACACTCTTTAACAAGTAGTGACTGGACAGATCCCAGTGTTTGTCATGGGCTACCATACAATCCTCTTAGATTTTCCCTTCTAGCTGCTCCAGAATATAGGAGGCTAGAAGGCTTAAATATTTTTTTATCATCACAATCGAATTTGTTTGTGGATATGAAAAATAACATATATACAAAAAAGCAATAAATTTTAAAGCACAGCACCACAATTAGTTGTAGAACATGTTTCAGAGTTTGACATGGGTTAGTATTCCACAATTTTAGATTTTTACATCTAGCTGCTCTAAGATACTGGAAACTAAAAGAGATATCAATTTAATGATTTAGCAATCACATTCATTTGTTAAATCCTATCTTCTCTGTATAACTCCACCATCACCTTTGATCTTTCTATCCCTTTCTTTAGAGGTGTTTGCACTATGGCCATTCGAACTTTTTCATGTTGGAAGGATCTGTCAATAATATGGGGTAAGGAGATGGAACAATCTGATATTCTGGAGAGGCTGGGCCCTCTAGGTTTTAGGACTTATCTGGTCCATGGACCCATCTGGAGGCTGTAGGTTTCTGAACAGTTACACTAGTGCATGGAACCCTTGTGGAATCTTATATATTGCCTTAGGTATAAATTTAGGATTGGCTGGAATGGTTCTGATTGGGGGTTGGCAGGTTATGATAGGTAGCAAGGTCTAACTGAAGCTTGCATAATAGCAACCTCCAGAGAAGCCTCTCGACTCTATGGCCTCATCTTAACTAATAACATCTTCCGAGATCCTATTTCCAAATAAGATCATATTCACAGTACCAGGAGTTAGGACCTGAACATATCTATTGTTTTTTTACAGATATATTTTGTAGACTTTATTTTTAACAAATATTTACATAAACAATAAATGTGGAAAACTTCGTTTCAAGATAAGTGGCTTAACATTCATAAAATTATTTCTAGTTCATATCCATTGTTATTTTCCTGAATGCTTATATTCTAAGAGCAGTGCAATTAGCCTATTATGCAGGGACCTAATCTGGTTTGTATGAAATATTTTATTTAAAAAATGCAAAGATTGAAGAGGATGACAAACTGGAGCATTCAAGATGATGTGGGGGAAAAAAAATATTCCACATATCCAAATTAGGAAGCCTACTAAAAAGGCCTTCAGGTTTCCAGACTCCTTCATTTTTCACTTTCATGTAAGTGCTATAATTAATGAAACACACTGTTGCAGCAACTCCAAAGTAATCAATCTCATAGTCCCACAGATTCTTACTGAGTGTGATGATTAATTTCATGGGTTGGGTGCTGAGTACTACTTCCCACTTTTTTCTCACAGGCACTTACCTGCTTGCTTTTTAAAAAATTTTTTTTTATTAATTAAAAAAAATAACAAGAAAGAAACACAAACATTCTTAATATATGCTCATTCCGTTCTACATATATAATCAGTAATTCACAATATCATCACATAGTTGCATATTCATCATCATGTTCATTTCTTAGAACATTTGCATCAATTCAGAAAAAGAAATAAAAAGACAACAGAAAAATAAAACAAAAACAGAGAAAAAAAATTTTACATACCATACCCAATGAAATATTCCAAGTTTATTCGCTAATGTCAGTTCACATCAGTGAGACCATACAGTATTTGTCCTTTTGTTTTTGGCTAATCACACTCAGCGTAATGTCCTTAAGGTCCATCCATGTTGTTACATACTTCATAACTTTATTCTGTCTTACAGCTGCATAATATTCCATCGTATGTATATGCCACAGTTTGTTTAGCCACCCATCTGTTGATGGACATTTTGGCTGTTTCTATCTCTTAGTAATTGTAAATAATGCTGCTATAAACATTGGTGTGCAAATGTCCATTTGTGTCCTTGCTCTCATGTCCTTTGAGTAAAGACAGCATATAGATGGGTCCTGTTTTTTAATCCATTCTGCCAGTCTATGACTTTTGATTGGGGAGTTTAATCCATTAACATTTAGTGTTTAATCCATTAACATGTAATGTAATCCATTAACATTACTGCACGGATAGTACTTTCTTCTACTATTTTGTCTTCTGGATTTTATATGTCATATCTAATTTTCCTTCTCTTTACCTTTACTCATAGTCTTCCTTTCTACACTCTTCTCCACACCTCTCTCTTCTGTCTTTTTGTATCTGTCTCTAGTGCTCCGTTTAGTATTTCTTGCAGAACTGGTCTCTTGGTCACAAATTCTCTCAGTGACTTTTTGTCTGAAAATGTTTTAATTTCTTCCTCATTTTTGAAGGACAATTTTGCTGGATATAGAATTCTTGGTTGGCAGTTTTTCTCTTTTAATAATTTAAATATGTCATCACACTGTCTTCTCGCCTCCATGGTTTCTGCTGAGAGATCTATGCATAGTCTTACTGGGCTTCCCTTGTACGTGATGGATTGCTTTTCTCTTGCTGCTTTCAAGATTCTCTCTTTCTCTTTGACCTCTGACATTCTGATTAGTAAATGTCTTGGAGTACATCTATTTAGATCTATTCTCTTTGGGGTATGCTGCACTTCTTGAATCTGTAATTTTAAGTTTTTCATAAGAGTTGGGAAATTTTCAGTGATAATTTCCTCCATTAGTTTTTCTCCTCCTTTTCCCATCTCTTCTCCTTCTGGGACACCTACAACACGTATATTCATGCACTTCATATTGTCTTTCAGTTCCCTGAGTCCCTGCTCATATTTTTCCATTTTTTCCCTATATTTTCTTTTTCTTACCAGATTTCAGATGTTCCATCCTCCAGGTCACTAATCCTAAATTCTGTCTCTCGAAATCTACCATTGTAGGTTTCCATTGTTTTTTTCATCTCTTCTCCCGTGCCTTTCATTCCCATAAGTTCTGTGATTTGTTTTTTCAGACTTCCAATTTCTTCTTTTTTTTCATTCCTTGCCTTCTTTATATCTTCCCTCAATTCATTGATTTGGGTTTTGATGAGGTTCTCCATGTTTGTTCGTATATTCTGAATTAATTGTTTCAGCTCCTGTATCTCATTTAAATTATTGGTTTGTTCCTTGACTGGGCCATATCTTCAATTTTCCTAGTGTGATTTGTTATTTTTTGCTGGCGTCTAGGCATTTAATTACCTTAATTAGTTTATTCTGGAGATTGCTTTCACTTTTACCTAGGGTTTTCTTGCTGGATGAATTTGTTGTCTGTCTGTTCTTTGACATTCAGTTTAGCTTTATCTGGACTTCTAGCTTAAGTTTTGTTTAACAGAGGAGAATTTTTCAGTTCTTGTTTTCTTGTTTCTTGCCCTGCCTGTATGGTGCCTTTTTCCCCCCACACTTAGGAGGGCCTACTTAAGTATTATAGACCCAGCCAGATTTTCCCAGACCAAACTGGCCTCCTATCAGGAAGGAAGAGTCACCTGCATCAGTTTTCCCTGAGGGTGAGACCCAGCAGGTTGAAAGACTTCCCTGTGAAGTCTCTGGGCTCTGTTTTTCTTATCCTGCCCAGTATGTCATGCTTGTCTGCCTGCAGGTCCCACCAGCATAAGATGATGTGGTACCTTTAACTTTGGCAGACTCTCACTGCTGGGGGCGTGGTGGAGACAGAGGGGAGGTTGTAGGCTGGTTTTAATGGCTTCAAATTACCAAGCCCTGGTGTCTGAATTCCTTGAGGGAGGGATTCCACCTGAGTTGGGCTTCACCTCTCCCCTGGAGAAGGCACAAGCTCCAGACAAGTCTTGAAACGAGCTTGTTTCTGCCTATGCCTGGGGCAGTTGCAGCCTGAGGAGCCCTGCTGCTGTATCCGAAGGCAGTCAAGCCTTTGTAGAAACACAGCCACAAAAAAACTCTGTTTCCTTCTTTTTTTTCCTTTTTCCATCAGCCCCGCCCCCTTGGCGCTGGGGCAAAACTGAGCGACCTCCACTTTGACTAGGTTCACCTGAGCTGGGGGCCTATTTTTATTAGTCAGCATTTGTTAATTAATTCCACAACTGGCATTTGGTTGGGCTCAGCCCCTGCTGCTGGTAAAGTCTCTTTCCTCTCCCCTCTGGGAAGCAGCCTGTGGGGGAGGAGCGCCAGCCGCCACGGCTCGGGGAACTCACGGTTCTGGTGGGCTCACAGCCGCTTCAGCTGGTCCAGACTGGGGTACACTGTGTGTCCAGTCACTGATGTGGCCCCAGGAGCTGTTCTGTACTGTTTCTGGTTATTTAGTAGTTGTTCTGGAGGACAAACTAAAATGTGTACATTGTTAGCTGCCATCTTGGCCCAGAAGTCCAACAAAAGACCCCTGCTTGCTTTTGTGGGTTCTTTTTGTTCAGACTGTGCTCAGTGGTTTGGTTGTAGTATCACTGCACATTCCTCAGATTTAAGTGGAAAATCTTTATCCAACTTGTGAAGATCTTCATCTCATCATCAAAGTAACAGGCTTCTCCATCAACCAGTGAATGCAAGACTTTGCCTTCCTCTCCTCACTGTCATAGCAGATAAAGGTTTGGCCATCCACAAAGCCCACGGTGGTAAGTGGAGGAATTCCTGGGCTTGGTTCAGACACAGCCATGTAGGAATACTGCAGAGAATGTGATCCTGAGTAGGTGACAGAGATGGTGGGTCAGGGAAAGATAACAGCATTTACTGAGTGAGGACCCAGTTTACAATGTGAGAGGAATGAGTATGCATATGTGTGTGTGTGTGTGTGTCAATAGGAAAGACAATGTACACATCCTAAAACAATGGGAACACAATTGCAAAACAACCCTCCAGCCTAAGTAAATTCACGTCCCACACAGAGTGTGCACTGAGAGAATTCACAGAAACCAAAAAGAAATTTTAGTACAACGTCTCTTGATAAGAAAATGTTTCCAGAAGAAACTGTTCTTCAACAGGACTTGAAGAAGTGAATCTGGAATCATGGAAGAGTTTTAGGGATACTCATGGCTTGCATTGAGATTGTAGTGATCCTGGAGATATGTCTCTCCCTTGCAGGTGTCTGCTACAGTGTCACAGCATCTCAGCTCCTGACTATTCCTTCTTTCTCTCTTTTAATGTCCCCTCCCCCTTCTCACCTTTGGGGTCACTGTGGAAAATGCACTGACTTCAGAGTCAGGAAGTCCCAACCCTGCCATAACCCTCAGTTTCCTGGGGATATAATGTCCTTCTGTGGGCTTCAGCTTCCTTACCTCTAGAACAAACCCTTCAGCAGGAAGGCTCAGGGCTCTACCAGTTCTAACAGGCTGTAATTCCAGGGCTTCTGAAATCCCTCAGTGATTCCTGTGATAAGCAGGGAGGGGAAGGGGCAGGAGAAGGCGCAGGAGCACCCATATAGAAGGAGCAGCCTGCAGATGTTGTTCCAGCCACCGCCTGCAGATGTTCCAGCCACACTGATCTTTTTGTTTCTCAAACATGTATTTCCTGTCCCACAACTTTTGTTTCCTACTGACCACTCAATCTGGAATGCTCTACCTCACCTACTTATCATAACCTTTGGTCCAGCCCCTTTCAAGTCTCTGCTGTAATTTGCTTCCTCAGGGGTGCTTTGCGTCACCTCCCACCCCTCACCCCTGCCAAAGTTAGTTTCTCCTGCTTTGTGACTAATGAACATCTCCATGTTATTTATTCACTGCCTGCCAGTAAACTCCACAAAACAGCAAGTGTCTTTCTCATTGGTCACTATATTTTTAGTGTCTAAGGCAGTACCTCACACACATACACACACTACAAGAGAAAGAGGAATAAATGAAAGATCCATGTATCTTATGAACACACTAGGAAGTTGTTCAACAACTTTTGTTTTTGATTTATCATCTGGACATCTTTCCATGTCAATATATAGATCTCTTTTTAAATTGGTGTGGTATTTCACTGTATTTATGTAGCTTATCTTATTTAACTGAATCATTAAATTAATATCTCTTTTAGTCTCCAGTATCTTAGAGCAGTTAGAAGCCAAAACCTAAAATTGTAGAATTGAAAAAAGTCAATTGTGGTGATAAAAAAAATATTTAAGCCTTCTAGCCTCCTATATTCTGGAGCAGTAGAAGGAAAAATCTGAGAGGATCGTAAGGTAGCCCATGAGAAACTCTGGGATCTGTCCTGTAACTAGCTGTTGAAGAGTGGTTTGAAAACTTGCTTTTTATTTCTTTGCTTTGTATATATAACATGCAATAAAAAAACTTTAAAAAATTGGTGTAGTACTTCAGTGCATTTATGTAGCTTATCTTATTTAACTATTGCAGTACTTTTTCCCACAATTATTCTGCTTGTATGTATGATGTCTCAATAAATATTATTATTCTTATTTATTTGGACATGAGAAGGAATACTTCTATAATTCCTAATTTAAGTGGAAGTATTATATCAAAGGCTATAAACATTTTTAATTTTAATAGATATGACCAAATTGTTCTCCAAAAAGGTCATCATTTTTATACCCACACCAATGAGAGAGGTAAAAATTATTAAAATTTTGTAATTGGCAAGGCTGAAAAATATTTTCATAAGTTTAATGGCCAATCAAATTTATTATTCTGTAAATTATTTATTCATTTATGTTATATACATTTAACAAGCTTATTTTTCTTTTTAAATTGATTTTTAGTTCTGAATATATGATAGGTATTATAGGTAATACATTATATTAAATATGATAAATATATGTTGATGCTGTTTCCATTTTTTTTCACTTGTTACCAAGTTATTTTGATACCTTTCTTCCATTCCATCTTTGCATCCTCCAGCTGAGGCCACGGATACAGCAGAGCTGCAGTTTCTCCAAGGGCCCCAGGCCACCCATCTCACCATTTCAGCCCTTTGACGTGGACTTCTCGTTGGATAAACAAACTCCTCTCACTCTGATCTGACACTGCCCATTCCCAGAGCCGGACTTCATAGATAAGTCCTGCTGAGTCAGGTCAAGAATTTGTTCCTCAAATGTTAAAACTTATTAAGTAGGGGTATAGAAAAAAAATAGGGGGAACAAAGGTTAAAATATATTGGGTTGATGGAAATACTAGTGGTCAATGAGAGGGAAGGGTAAGGGGTATGGCATGGATGAGTTTTTTTCTTTTTTCTTTTTCTGGAGTGATGCAAATGTTCAAAAAAATGATCATGGTGATAAATATACTACTATGTGATGATATTGTGAGCCACTGATTGTATACCATGTATGGAATGTTTGTATGTTAAGAATGTTTGTGTTGTATGTTGTTTATCAATAAAAATATTTAAAAAAAAAAGAATTCGTTCCTGACGGCTCAGACACTGGGCATGCAAATAGAGGTTCCTCTATCTGTTCTCTGTCCACTCCCCACCATGGCCCTGGTCCTCAACAGGGGTTCCGTGGAGGGAGGCTGTTAGATGTCCAGACAAACTGGATTTCAGGGTATAAGTGCAGAGAAAAAGACAAGGGCACAAGAAGATGCTAAAGACAAGCTCCCCTTTCTTCTCCATTCTTCCTAAGGCTGACACCAGCCACCAGGTCCTGGGCAACTTGGTCCATTCAGATAGATAAAAAAAGTACAAAGTTGGAAATGTTCACACAATAGTCCCTTTAAGTCCCTCACTAGACCAGTTAGGTTTAAACAAACAAACAAAAAAAAATGTTTCCTAAAAAGTATTATCATTGTGAGGGAGAACTTGCTCTGTGGCCTATGCTTCTGCTTTCTTGCTTTATTTTAATTCTAAGGATAGTGTGAGGTGGGCATTTTAATTCCATGCTAGAGGTGAGAAAACTGAGGCTTAGTGGCAAAGCTTTAGCTGGAATTTAACTCTTATGCTCACAAATAGGTGAGATTCTAAAAAGCCTCTACTTCAGGGTGGTAGGAAAACCCCAAAACCCTCCCGCTGCCAGATGTGAATTTCACAAGCTTGTTTCACTTTTCATCAGGTTGTTTCTGGTTGGCAGGGTAACATGTTCCTCAGCAAATGAGTCATGATCCTGGCCTGCACCTTCCTGGCCCACCTCTAGGCTCGCTGTCCGACAACAGCAGCTGCACATGCTGAACTGTGAGGCCTGCGAGGCCTGTGAGGATGATGTCTCAGTTTGCATAAGAGAAAATATGGGGGAAAAAAGCCTTTACAGAATTTGGAGATGGGTATGTCCTGGATGAATCATGCTTCAATGAGTACATCAATGATGCATGTCTTCCATTTGAATGTGTGATTTGTGTGTGTGTGCTATCTCTTTCAGTTCTGGCTTTCATTAGAATCAAAGATCAGAATAAACTCAACTTGAAACCAGACTGTCAAATGGTTGTCTAACAAATTGTTAAAGCATAATTTTCAAAAATTAGTAAGCATATTTAGTCACATTGCCCTCACTTGAAAATATTAGAATTGATAATTTTGTGAGGGCAGAAAACTTATCATTTCCAATCAATAAAACAGTCACTTAAAATATTTTATCATTATCACATCTTTTTAAATTTCTATTTGTATAAGAATTTTCTAATGGGCATAAGTATTAGTACAGTAGAACATTTCTATTCTTTATAAATAAACATAGAGTTTAAATTGTAAGGACGCATGCTTTCAAAACCTTGAAGACCACTGATCCCAGTTGCCTAGCTTTTTTGCTGTGGCTCTGCCATTCCAAATATTTATTTAACAAACCTCTCTTTCCTCCATGGCTTTTAAAGACCAGAAACATGTATTATGAACAGGATATAAATTTCAGGACTTTGGGCCAGATTAGGAGATCAACCAGCTTTCTTTTTAGTTGCCTTATGCCCTTCTTTCCAGCAGTCAGTGACTACACCTATCCAGCAGTCAGTGACTACACCTAACCAAGAATTTAGAAAGTTGGCCTGAGCTGCAAGATGTCATGAGGTTCCAGTTTGGACACATTTTCTCCCCACTTGAGTTTCTCCTACAACTCTTTTCCCCAGCCACAATGCCTTTCCCTCCCCCTCCCCTCCTCTCCAGCCATCACCAGCTCGGGTCTCCTAGGGGAGACTCAGGAACACATGGAAGAAGAGATGGGTCCACATCATCTCCTGGCTAGCAGGATTGGTCTCGAACACTCCCTAAGCACACAGGAATCGAGCAGATGTGGCCCCCATAGCCTGACTCTGCTCTTTACAGGACTGGTAGGAGGATTCTTTGAGGAATCTTAACTGAAGCTGAGCTGGAAATGGTGAAAGGGGAAATCAGGGGGTGTGTCCTGTCAGAGCTAGGTATTCCATAAACCCTGTCCAGAAAAGTTCAGCTGGAGTTGGTTTCTGGAGAAGATGAAAAGTTCTGGGAGGGCAAAAAAAAAGTCTCCCCTGTCCTGTGTCCCCAACAGCACCACTGCCAGCCAGCAGCCTAGTTGCGGCCCCCACACACCTGCATCCTTACGTGGCTTTTGACCCTGGGCAAAAGGAGCCTCAGTCTGCTCCACACCCAAATGCAGATAATATTACATCTACATGTGAAAAGTCATGAAACTATTTAAAGGATGATTAGCCACTTGTTAAAACATAACGGTATATATGAAGTGGAGAAGAAAGTGTTAAACATATTAAAACTGAGATGGCAGTTATGTTTAAAAACATTACGTGGTGGGTGTGTGGGGGGACGGGTGACTGGCAACAAATGCACAAAAATAATAAGGTTGTGTTTTGCTGTTCTGAATTTGAGCGATTTTCCCCTTCAATTTCCAGATTTTATGGAATGCTTTGTTTTTTATTTGAAATGTTCCAATTAAAAAGAGAAGCTCAATAGAAGCTGTCATGGTTAGGGACACGTGTCAACTTGGCCAAGTTGTGGTACCTGTTTATCTGATTGGGCAAGCGTTGGCCTGTCTGTTGCAATGAGGACATTTCACAGGATTAGGTCATGAGCACATCAGCTGCATCCACAGCTGAATCCATTTGTAATCAGCCAAAAGGGAGGGTCTTCTGCAATTAGTGATGCTAAATCTAATC
>PVIY010012907.1:0-60610 GCA_004026745.1 Myrmecophaga tridactyla
TACCATAATAGTTGGAGACTTCAATTCCCCACTCTCATCAATGGACAGAACATCTAGACAGAGGGTCAATAAAGAAACAGAGAATTTGAATATTACAATAAATGAACTAGACTTAACAGACATTTATAGGACATTACACCCCACAACAGCAGGATACACCTTGTTCTCAAGTGCTCATGGATCATTCTCAAAGATAGACAATATGCTGGGTCACAAAGCAAGTCTCAACAAATTTAAAAAGTTTGAAATCATACAAAACACTTTCTCAGATCATAAGGGAATGAAGTTGGAAATCAATAATAGGCAAAGTGCCAGAAAATTCACAAATATGTGGAGGCTCAACAACACACTCTTAAACAACCAGAGGGTCAAGGAAGAAATTGCAAGAGAAATCAGTAAATATCTCGAGGCAAATGAAAATGAAAACACAACAAAACTTATGGGATGCAGCAAAGGCAGTGCTAAGAGGGAAATTTATTGCCCTAAATGCCTATATCAAAAAAGAAGAAAGGGCAAAAATTCGGGAATTAATTTTCTTAAACATATATACCCAAGGGCTAAAAAAATTCAAAATAAGGGAACTTCAGAGCAGAGCAAGGTTGGGCCTAAGGGGGTTTTCAATACATAAATGCAAATCTCTGAATCATATGCTGATGGAACAATGGATACTGACTAACAGGGAAAGAGCAGGAAAGCATTACAAAGAAAAGAATGATATAAGCAAAAGCCACAACTGAAGGGAAACAAGATCTTCCTACAATGACGTTAAATAGAGGTTAAAGAACATTCAAATGAAAAAAATGTCCTCGGAACCATAAATGGATAGAAATTTCCAACATCTATAAGAATGACAATAGACTTTTCATCTAAACAACAAATATCACTCCTGATGAAGTATGCTCAAAATGCTGAGGTACAGAAAATTAGATACAAAATTACCATATGACCTGGAAATTCCACTCTGTGGTATATGCCCAAAAGAAATGAAAGCAGGGACTCGGACAGATGTCTGCCACAGCATATTCACAATAACCAAAAGGTGGAAAAAAAACCCAAGTGTCCATCAACAGATGACTAGATGAACAAAATGTAGTTTATACATACAATGGAATATCATTCAGCCATAAAAAGTAGTGAAGTGCTCCTACATGCAACATCAATGAACCTTGAAGACATAATGTTGAGTAAAATAAACCAGACAAAAAGGACAAATACTGCATGATTTCTCTCTCTAAATATATAGGATAAGCAAATTCATGGAGACTAAAAAACAGAATAGTAGGTACAGGGGTAGCAAGAGAGGATTGGGGAGTTAATGCTGAGTATGAGTTTGGTTTGAGAGTTGTCTGGAAACAGTGGTGAAAGTTAAATATCATTGCCAACAAATTTACTGTCAAATAATTGTTTACTTATAATGGTTAAAATGATTTTTATGTTATGTATATTTTACCACAATTAAAAATGAATTTTTTAAATGTGAGATTAAAAAACTGTTAACCTATCTAGGTGAATTGTCATATAAGAATGAGGGCAATTTCAGACATTAGAAAGGCTAAAGAGACTTTATGATCTACAGACTTTCCTTAAAAGAACTACTAAAGGCATTCTACTAATTTAGCAAATTAAACACAGGAGTAAAAAGCCATAATAGGAAATTAGAAAACAAGAAAAATCATAAAACCTATGGGGGAAAAACTCAAGAAAGGAAACATCATCAGAGGATACTATTTGGCTTTGGGTAAACAATAGTAATGTTAATTATGATTTTTACATACAACTGAAAATAACACTATATATAATTATATATTATGTATATAGAGAGAAAGAAATGAAGGGTAACTGGTTACGTAACAGAATTAAATCTTCACCCATCTGAAGTCAATATCAAAAGCAGATAAGTCAGGAATAGCAATATAAATAAATATTTGAAAATATTTTAAGAAATGTGAGAGGAAATAGCAAAATAAATTATTTGAAGAGCTCCTATCTGGGGAGGTGAGGGTATGTTGGAGTTCTCTGGGATTTTTTTATTATTTTTGCAACCGTTCTGTAAACTTGAAATTATTCCAAAATAAAAAGTAAAAAAAAAAACAAAAAAAAACCTATCTGAGGGGCCAAACTAGGGGTGAAGGTGGAGGAAGGAAGAGAGAGGTAAAATGGAGGATATTATTTTTCATCATAAGTCCTTCAGTATTTATTTTTTAATCAACTTTATAGAGGTATATTTTACATAAAAAAACTGCATCCACACAAAGTGTACAATTTGACGAGTTTGTAAAGATATATTTATAACTGAAACAGCCACTAAGATCAAGATACATCAGTTTCATGTCTACTTTGCAGTGTATTTATTTTACCACCCTTGGCCCTAGGCAACCACTAATCTGCCTTCTGACAGTGAGAATATTTCACACTATTATATAATTATATTTAATTCTATTTTCTATAATTATATATAAACAGAATCATACAGTATATAATCTTTTGTGTCTGGCTTCTTCTGCTCAGCATGAGTAAATGCTTTTGAGGTGCCTCTAAATTGTGGCATGTGTCAGTAATTCATTCCTTTTTATTGCTGAATTTTGTTCATCCATTCACTTGATGGCATTTGGTTGTTTCCAGTTTGGGGCCACTATGAATAATGTTGCTAAGAATTATCATGTATAAGTCTTTTTGCAGACATATTATTTCCATTTTCTAAGACAAAAATCTAGGAGTAGAATGTTTATGTTGCATGGTAGGTGTATTTTTAGTCTATAGTAAATTGTCAAAGTGGTTGGGTCAATTTTCATCCTAACAGCAATGATGAGGGTTCCAGTTCCTTCACATCCCACCCACGGTTGGAATTTATTCTCAGTTTCTTTTAATTTTTAGCCATTCTAATGAGTATGAAGTAATGTCTTATTCTGGTTTTAATTTGCATTTCCTTAAAGAAAAAGCATATTTCCACATACTAAGGTTGTTTTTTTTTTTTAATTTTGATGAGATCCAACTTACCAATTTTTCTTTTCTGATGTGTCTTTTTTATGCTTTCTAAGAAATCTCTGCCTAAATAAAGCACAAAAAATTTTCTTCTATTTTTTATTAGTTTTATAATTCTAGCTTTTACATTTAAGTTTTGTGTATATTATGAGGTAAGGGTTGATGTCTACTTTTGTTGATAACAATATTCAGGTGTTCCACGACCATTTTTGAAACTTTCCTTTCTTCGTTAAATTGCCTCTGCAACTTTACTGAGAAAGATCAATTGTTAATATATGTATGAATCTATTTCTGAGGTCACTATTCTGTTCCACTGATGTATATGCACATCCTTTTGCCAATACCACACAGTCTTGATTAGGCCAGCTTTATTTTAACACATAAAAGCAGGTCAATGTTTTGCCAAGAATTTTGTGTTTTTAAAAAAATGTTTGGCTATTCCAGGTGATTTCTATATAAATTTTAGAATCACCTTATTATTCATAACCATGCAAAAACTTGCTTAAATTTTAACTGGGATTGCACTGAACTGACGGATAAATTTGAGAATACTTATGTGCCAAGTTTGAAAGTATTATGCACGCCAGAAAAGCCATGTTTTAATCCTGACTCAATCTTGTAGGGGGAACTGTTTCTTTTAATCCTGATCCAATCTTGTAGCATGGAAACTTTTGATTAGATTATCTCCGAAGCCCAACTGTGGGCGTGACCTTTTGATTAAATGGAGATGTGACTCTGCCCATTCAAGGTGAGTCTTGATTCGTTTACAGGAGTCCTTTAAAAGGGGAAAACATTTTGGAGAAATCCCAGAGCTGACAGAAAGTGAGCCACAGAAATTCCAGAGGGCACGGACACAGATGCTGATACTTACAGAACAGAGACACAGATGTCTGCAGATTCTTGGAGCCTAGCAAACATTGCCATGAAGTGTTAAGCAAGCCAAAACCTGGAGAGAGCCAAGGGAAGCCTAGAGATGAAAGCCAGATCCAGATCCAGAGAAGCAGATGCCTGCCACATGACTTTTCAACTGACAGAGGTGTTCCTAACCCATCAGCCTTCCTTGAATTAAGGTATCTTTTCCTGGATGCCTTAGTTGTAGAGGCTTAGAACTGTAAACTGCAAATATTCCATTTCTGGTATATGCATTTGGCAGCTTACAAATGAATACAACCTGCTATCCTGAAAATATTGTTTTCATGAATCCATGAACATGACATATTTCTTTTTACTTGGATTTAGCTTTTCTTTAATTTATCTCAGTAATGTTTTATAGTTTTCATTGCACCGATCTTGCATGTTTGTTTTTTTCTAAAATAGTCCATGTTTTTCAATGTTATTGTAAAAGGAGTTGAATTTCTGATTACCAATTTCCAATTGTTTCTTATTAATAAATTGAAAAACTTAATTTTTGTATATTGAGATCTTGCTAAACTAACAGTTCTAAGAGTTTGGGGATAGATTTTTTAGGAATTTCTAGGTCCACATTCATATTGCTTACAATGAATATATTTTTACATTTTCCATTTTAACCTATATGTTTTTCTTTTTATTGCCAAGTGCAAGAATGAATAAAGGCAGGCATCCCTGTTCTATTCCCAGTCTAACGGGGGAAAGTATTCAATCTTTTACCGCAAAACATGATGCTAGCTGCTGATTCACTGTAGATGCCTTTATCGGGCTGAGAAAGTTACCTTCTATTCCTAGACTACTGAGTTTTTATCATGAATGGATATTGAAATGTATTAAATAACTTTTCTGCATCTATTGAGATGTGAATTTTCTAATTTCTTCTGTTAATCTGGTTAATTACATTCATTCATTTTCAACGTAGAACCAACACTACTTAGTCATGATTTATTACCCTTTTTATATATTGTTGGCTTGAATTTATTTATATTTTATTAAGGATGTTTGATCTATGCACTTGGTCTATAGTGTTCTTTTCATGGAATATCTTTGTCTGGTTTTGGTAATCAAAGTAATACAGACTTCATAAAATGCGTTAGAATGTATTCCCTCTTTCTCTATTTTCTGAGAAAGTCTGAGTAAACTGGTATTATTTCCTTTTTAATGCTGTGATATAATTCACCAAGAAAATCATCTAGGCCTGGAATTTTCTTTGTGGGAAGATTATAATAATTAAATTCCTTTATTAGTTAAATGAACTATGAAGATTTCCTTTTTTTCTTGTATCACATTTGGTAATTTGTATCTTTTAAAGAATTTGCCCATTTCACCTAGGCTGTCAAATTTATTCTCATAAATTTGCACATAATATATCCTTGTTATCATTTTAAAGTCAGTAGGATTTGCAGTGGTGTTCTGCTTTCATTTCTGACATTGGTAATTTTTGGCCTCTAGTATTCTTTTCTTGATTCATGTAGGTAGAAATTTACCAATTTCATTGACTTTTAAGAATGAGTTTTTGGTTTCATTCATTTCCTCTATTCATCTGTTTTTTTTATTTCATTGATTTCTGATTTTTGTTTTCTTTCTTCTACATGCCTTGGGTTTATTTTGCTCTTTTTTAGCTTCCTAAAATGGGAACTGATATCACAGATTTCAGACTTTTCTTCTTTAATGGCATTAAATGCATCTATTAAAAATTTCGCTGATAAGCACTGCTTTAGCTATATTATTCCACAAATTTTGATATGTTGCAGTTTCATTATCATTCCATTAAAAATACTTTGTAATTTCCTTTGCAATTTCTACTTTTGACCCATGGCTTGTATAGAATTCAGCTTTCAATTTCAAGATATTTGGTGCTTCCTAGATATTTTATCATTGTTGATTTCTATTATAATACTGTTTTGGTCAGAAAAAATACACTGTAAAACTTCAATCTTCTGAAATTTACTGAGACTTGTTTTATGACCCAGCATATGGTCTCTCCTGTGGAACCTTCTATGTACATTTGAAAAGAATGCAAGTTGTAAGGTATAATACCTTACAAATGTCTATTTGGTTAAAGTGGCTAACAGTGACATTCAGATCTGTTATATATACTATTCTGTCTAGTTATCAATTATTGAGAGGTGTGCTAAAACCTCCAATTATGATTTTAAATGTGTCTTTTTCCTTTTAGTTCTGCCAAATAAACTTCATATATTTTGAATCTGTTACCATGCACTAATAAATTCATGACTATTTTATCTTCCAATATATTGAGCCTTCTAATGCTATGAAGTGTCCCTCTATTTCAGTTTCCAGGCTACTATGATACATATCACACAATGATTCGGATTTCTGTCTTCTGACACCAAGAGCCAATAAATTCCCGTTGTTTAAGCAAACCCACTGAATAGTATTAGTATTTTCTGCTACAATTTTCAATGCAATAATTTACTTTAATAAAATTTAAGCCCTGGCCATTTAATGCTGAAAAAGTAACCACTAAAACTAGCCGAGGAATCAAGGAAAGCAAGACATGAAGATTTACACACACACACACACACACAGAGTCAAAACAAAAGTAAACTAAACAGCACTGAATTCTTCTTTTGGAGTTAAGATCTCAAAATTCATAGAAAAACAGATTTTGTTAAATAATATCATTCTAATGTTTCTCCTCATTATCTGAACTCCTTTCAAATTTTTTTCTACCAGGTACTATGATAAAAGAGACACACACATATATATACCATGAAAACTGACATATATGGAGATACACATTATATATAACAAAGAAAAAAACTTCTACCTAAAAAAAATACTACTTTATAAAAAAAAATGGTACCACTATCCAGGAAAATAAGATAACACAAAACCTTAAAAAAAAATCAAAACAAAAGAACATTTTAATCATTTAGGAAAATGTCTCTTCATATTTTATAATCACAAAAATTCAGAGGTTGTAAAATGTCATGCAAATAAAGCATGTTAGAATGGCTAAGCCACATTTATTACACTCACACACTAAGAAGATAGGGATAGTGTATTTTCAACATAGCCCTGTATAAACAAAAACTGATTAAATGTACCAGTATGAAATTAAATTAATATTAATCAGGTTAAACATACGACTAATTGGGTCTACTTTGCATGCAAGCTTTACATATTACATGTGAGTTAACCTAAACCCACCTGACTGGAGATGTCCATTGCGGCACGTTAAGTTAGTACTGTCATTATAGACGTCCGTTTGTGACTTGGAAAATTGTAAAACTGGTTGCAGCTTCTCTATGCAACAGAAGGGGTAAAAAGAACAAAATAAACAAAAAAGAAAAATATACATAATGGACAAATAAAATGTGCATGTGAAATAAAAAATGGATTCAAGGTAAATTTTTTTTTTTTATGGGGGAAGTGCATGGACCAGGAATTGAACCCAGGTCTCCTGCATGGCAGGTGAAAATTCTACCACTGAACTACCCTCACGACCTCTCAAGGTCAATTTTTTACATGAAAATTTTGCATTTATATATAATTATTTTTTAAAGCATAATTAGTAAATACTCAGACATTAAAATAGCAATAGAAATGAGCAAGTCAATGGCTATATTAAAAATATACCTTATTCAGGTTTGGTAATCTGAAAGCAGCTCCATATCAGTATTATCAACAGTAAATATTTACTGAACAGTTAAATATGTCTAACTCATTGTAGGAGAAGGTATTTGAAAAGGTAAAAAGAAACCACAGTTCGGAAAGGATAACAGTACTTAAAATGGCATAGAAGGAAACTCCTGAGTTTCTAGGAAATACCATATTCAGCTATACTAACATATGTCAGGCAAAAAAATAAACAAAACAAAGAAGACTAGAATAAGCATGTTGCAGAGCTGTATTTAGTACCCTACCATTTCATTTGTGTTTAATACACACATAAACACACATACCCATATATATAAAGATTATTTCTGAAAAGGACACAAAGAAACTGGTAATATCTGGCGCTTCTGGAAAGAGAAAACAATTGGCAGGGATATAGCATGGGATGGATGCTTTTCGTAAACTTTTTGAATTTTGCTGCATGTGCCTACATTACCTATTTTAAAAATTAACCACTTAGCAGCTAGAAGAAAACAGGAAAAATCGTGGAACTGTAACCCATACCAAATTTTAAAATCTGTTCTCTAACTACTTAAATGTACTTGGAAATTTATTGTTTTTTTGTATACATGTTATATTTCACAATTTAAAAAAAATTAACCAATTAAAAATTTAAAAGGAGTCTCTCAACTCTAACTTCAAGAAACAAACAAAACAACATAAAACCCTTCCAAGATCTGGGTTTCTAGGTCTAGCACTTGAAGCCCAAGAAGGTAACAGCTTGATCTTCCTCACCACTCTATACCCCTGCTGCACTGTCTTCCCCTATACAAGAATGCCAGTTGACATATACCCTGCTCTACCTCTTATTATGGATATGACCTTGCTCTAGTCTCAGTTTTCTGAGGATCCCAAGGATTTATTAAAATAATGCATATAAAGTAGTTATTCATTCATAAAAGGGTCTCATTTTTTTACCTTTTTTTTGTTCAAATACTTCAAGTCATCCTAATTCCTTTCTGCTGAACTAATAAGTCAATGAACACGTGCAAAAACACTGCACATATATACAAACTTTCTTAAACTTCCATTACTAAAGTCAGACAAACAGGCACCATGCTTGGTTTATGGTACAACCACATATTCCTTTGGGACAGGTTAAATAGCAGCTATCCTTAATGCACAAAGCACAAAGTACTACAGAGCTTTTATATCCTAGAACTGGCTGATATAATACACCTTGGAGCTGACTTTCTTTTTGTTAGCTAACAGGTAGGTCATCTGATTTTCCTCAGTGATAATACTCTTCAAATCACCATACTGAGACAGAAACCATTTGTGTTGGCAAAAGAGATCAATAAGAACAAACACTAATTTGCAACTGTGGTCTTTATCCAGAAACTCTCTTGTCAATGAAATGTAACAAAATTTGCAAAAGTATTCATTAATGCTTTTAATAAAAATAAACAAAATAAATCCCTAATTTTGATAAAAACAACTATGGATAAAAAGCTAGATAGAACTTGTTTTTAGTTGTGTAGGGTTCAGATTTATATGTACGGAAACATGCACCCACACAATACAATGAAAAAAATCATAATATATTGCTAACATGAACTTACCCCAATTCATTTTTGTAAAGAAAGTAAACTTAAGACTAATTCTTTCTTTAAAGATGACTAAAGGTTATATAGATTAATCAATGATTCAAATTAAAAGTCACCTCACTCCTTGACTTTCTCACATCTACCTGGTACATGGTTGCCTGAGTTATTACATAATTCTTCTGTTTAAAGACTAATTGGGCTTACTTTACATGCAAGCTTTATATAGTACATGCTTCTTTAGTGGCTTCCCCATTACCACAGATCAGTGCACAAAGTCCTTTCTATGACAAACAAAGCCTTCCACAATCTACCTACAACTCTTATGCTTGAGTGACCAAAACTTCATATATCTCTACCAGCATCCTTCCCTAATCACCATGTTGTTTCTTGCCTAAGTTTCTGTTCATGCTGCCGCTTCTTCCTGAAATGTCTTTCCTCCCAAGCACTCTTAAATAATGTTTATCTTTAATCCTGACCTAAGGTTTCACTTTTTCCAGGAAGCCTTCTCAGACATCTATCCTACCCCTACAAAATATTTGCAAAACTCCATCCTACCTGCCCCACTATATTGTGCAATCCTTAAGAGAGAAACATTTTATCCTATCTATCAGCAAAGCTCCTCAACCTTCCTATATAAACAGAAGTGAACCTCTCGTTACCATTTCTTCTGCTACTACCCTGGTCCTCCCTCACTCTTCTCCTAGATTACTGCAGTGGTGTCCTAATTAGCCTTCCCTTCAGTACAACATAGAAGTCAGAATGATTCTTTTAAAATTAAGTCAGTTTATGTGATTCCTTTGATTAAAAAACACCCATAGCTGCTCCTCATTTCACAGGTGATGAAAACTCAAGTCTTCTGGTTGGCCTATTGCATATTAGGATGCCCACCTCACTCCTACCCATTACTACTAACCTGACCTCTTCTTTACTATACTCCCTTTGTTCACGTTGATGGGGCATGCTAGCCTCTTTATTGCTTCTCACACATATCAGGTACATATTCTTGGGGCTTTGCACCAGGTTCTTTCTTCTATCTGGAACATTCTTCCAGATACTTCATGGCTAACTCATGTCAACTTCTCAAAGAGACATATCTGACCATTGTATTAAACCTAAAACCCAAACCACCTCCTATCCATTCCTAATCCCCTTTACTGTGGTTTGCTTTTACTTTTTCCATAAATTCATTACCTTCTAATTATCTGTTTGGCTTATTTATTTATTTTGTTCATTGTCTACTGTCTCTCTTCCCCTTGCTGGAATATTAACTCCAAAAGGAGGGATCCTTGTTTATATTCCAAGTGCCTAGAACAGTGCAAGCATATGTTAGTCAATAGATTTTTCCTCAGTGAATAAACTGAATTTATATCCCCTGGCCCCATATCTAACACAGAGTAGAGATTTAATAAATGGATGCCGAATGAAGGTAAATTAAAAAAAAAACCTGTATGTGGGAACACTGAGATGCCATGTGAAAATTATCTTTTTATCTATAGCAGGTCTTCTGGTTAAGCTTTGTTCTAAGATTCACTATAAATATACTGAAGATAAAATTATTCTATCAACTCTTCCCAACTTTGTTAGAGAGATTGCATCCTCTCAAACAAGTCTAGATGGGCAACACCTAGGTTCAACCGTACCGTTTTCTATCCTAATTATATACCTATCTAGCATCCCACCTCCTAAACACTCTCTTTCTTAACCAGCATATAATACATAAAATGTTTTATTATATATAGTGCACAGATCTTTTTTACTATAATTGGCAAGATGTTTCCAATGTTTTATCATATCAAAATTTCAAGTAAAAGATAAAAACCAACCCTTAACTGCCAAAAGATGGAAGCAACCCAAGGGTCCATCAACTGATGAATGAATAAATAAAATGTGGTATATACATATGATGGAATATTATTCAGCTGTAAGAAGGAATGAAGTTCTGACACATGCAACAATATGGATGAAAATTGAGGACTTTATGTTAAGTGAAATGAGTCAGACACAAAAGGATAAATATTGTATGATCTCACTGATAGGAACTAATTATAACAAGCAAACTCATGGAGCTAGAATTTGGAATATAGGTTATCAGGGAAGAGAATGAGGGTAGAGAATGGGGAGCTCGGGCTTAATTTGTACAGAATTTTTAATTGGGTTGACTGTAAACGTTTGGAAATGGATAGAGATGATGATAGCACATTATGGTGAGTGTGATGAACAGTGTTGAATTACGTCTGTGAATGTGGCTGAAAGGGGAAGTTTAGGGTCATATATGCCACTAAAAGGAAAGCTAGAAGACAAAACATGGGACTGTATAACACTGAACTCTGCTGTGGATGATGACCAGTTAATACTACAAATATAAGAATATTCTTTCATGAACTACAACAAATGTATGACAATAGTAAAAAAAGTTAATAAGGTATATATGTGAAAAATACCCCTAATGCAAACTATGGACTATAGTTACCAGTAATATTTTAATAGTCTGTCATTAATTGTAACAAAGGTACCATATCAATGCTAAGTGTCAATAATAGGGGAGTATAACTGGTTTTTCTTTTTGGAGTAATGGAAATATTCTAAAATTGATTATGATGATGAACATACAACTCTGTAATTATACTAAGAGCCACTGATTATAAACTTTGGGTAGACTGTATAGTATGTGAATATATCTCGATAAAATTGCTTTAAAAGGAAAAACAACTATTTTTTTAACCTTTATTTTTAAGCAAATTAAAAAAAAAGAAAAGACAACAGGAGCCAGACTGAAGGGGCTTCTTCTGGTCAAATGAGACAGTTTAAGTGTCAAAATATATTAACAATAATTACACAATAAAGTAAGAATTTGAGTCCATGTTGATACACAACATGGGGAGAAAGGAATGCTCTCCCTTACAATGAAAAACAACCAATAAATCAGAAGGAATAAGAGAATTAGAAAAATCACCTATTTGTAACTATCTTAGCAATCACTGGCTTAGTCAAGAAGCCTCAATGAATGCTTAAAAATAAAGTGTTACGGCAATAAAAGTTTGATGAGGAACAGGATATTCACAGAGTCAAGAAAAATCTCCCTACAAATTACTTATTATTACTAAGGGAAGATAGTAACTTTAAAATGATTAACCTGACAAGAATAACCTAGCAAGAATACGCTTAATCAAGTCATAAAAGTTGATTTCACCAATAACAGAACAAAACTCCCACTGTGTCCCTCCAAGGACATAGCATTGCTTCTTGGGTGTTCCTGCCATATATGTACAACCTGAATTTAAACATTAGGACACATCAGACAAACCCAAATAGTAGACCATTCTACAAAATAACTGACCTATATTCTTCAAATGTGTCAAGACCATGAAAGAAAAAAAGGATGAGGAACTATTTCAAATTAGAGATTTAAGAGACATGATAACTAATAGCAACATGTGACCCTTGATTGGGCTCTGGGTTAAAAAGAAAAAAAGTTATTATGAAAACTGGCAAAATATGAACTGTGGAGTAGTTGTATTACTGTATTAATGTATTGCAGCAATGTTACATTTGCTAATTATGATAAATTTACTGTGGTTATCTAAGAGAATGCTCTTAAGGAAATAGAGACTGAAATATTTACAAATAATGTGGCATGATAATAGTTAAACCTCAAAAAAACCAAAACCCAACAAACTCAGCTCTTATTCAATTTGAAACATTATGCAAAATGTTTTTCTATAATCAAATTTATTCTGTATCATACAATTAAATATTGTATCAAAGGCTGTTGTAGGTAATAATTATTAATAATTCTTAATGATATTTTCTGTGTTTTTTTTTTTTAACCTACAAGCTTTCCAGTATATGTATCAAGTATCAAATGGTATGACAGTTTTTTTATCACTGTCTTTGGTCCACCCACTCCTGGACTTTCTGAGTTCAGAAGACAGAAATATGTGATTCAAATAATTAAATTGTGAAAGAAAAAGTTATTAAATTTTAAGACAATCAGATATTTGCACACTGATCGTTTTTTGGCCATTTTATTTAAATGTTAAAAAGAATAACTGGTTATTTTTTAGGGGTGATTATGGTATTTTGTTGATTTTAATCTTAAAGACTCCTTATCTTTTAGAGATAAATGAAATATTTACAAAAGAAGTAAAAAGAAATTACAAATTTGCTTCAAAATAATATGGAGGTGGGATAGTGGGTAGAGGTATATAGATTGGGGTTGGCCAACTTTTTCTATCTAGAACCAGATAGTAAATATCTTAGGCTTTGAGGCCTGTATGGTCTCTGTAGCAAGTACTCAATGCTGCCATTACAGCATGAAAGAAATGAGTGTGGCTTTAAACTAATAAAACTTTTATTTATTTTTATAAAACCATGTGGTAAGCTGAGCGTGGCCCACAGGCTACAGTTGGTCGACCCTTGGAATAGACAAAACAAGACTAACCATGAGTTGAAAATTATTAAAGCTGGGAGATGGGTAAAAGGAGTTCTTTATACTCTTCTGCATACTTTTGTATAAGTTTATATAACAATTTTTTAAAAAGCCTAGAAAGCTTTTTGATCTATTCCTATCTAAAAGTAGTGTCCCTGAAAACACATTTCAATTATATCTCATATCCAATTATACAATACATTAATCGATACCTAGAAGCTGTAAACGGTCCTTGGCCATAACCAAATTAGTCATCATTTTAGCTTGAAGGCGTCTAGCCCTTTCACACTGTTCACCTGAAAAGAAAAAAAGAGTGAATTGTGGCTTTGTTTTTTTTTTCAAATTTTAAATCTCTGATATGGGATAGATTTTACAATCAGTGCCAATGTAAAAATGCTATCAGTCAGGCTGTAGTCTTAACACAGTGTGTCAGTTCTTGTGCATTTACAAGTTTGCTCACAGACATTAATACTGCTGATATTTCCATGTCTAAATAAGGCTAAGACAGCTTATCTGATAAGATTAAAAATCAAATTCTAAGTGATAAACAGTTTAATTGATATTTTTTCTCTTAGTGGCACAAAGTCATTTTTGATTCAGTGAAATACTGTTTTTATAAACAATTCAATTTCTTATAATTCTTCTCCCTGTAACTGGCAAACAACAAATATATTTTGCATAAAATCATGCTCATAAGCTCATAATGGTCTCAAAGGCCCAATTTCCCATATTTCTTTGTTCTTTCTGGTCTCTTTTATACAGGAAACCAACAGCTAGAGAACTAGACAAAATAAAGAGGAGAGAGGACAAAAGCAGGATAAATATTGGACACGTTTTAATTATCGGAGATTAGCTGATATAAGTAGTAAAGTTTAACAAGTTAGACAACCAACATACATCCACTAGATGGATTGATCTGTTTAAGATTCTTAGCCTAAATACTGCAATTTTTGGTTCTGAATATATTTTAGCTATGCTAACTGAAGCATTTATTTAGTAGTGGTATTCAACTACAAAACAATATTCAGAACATAGTACTTAACAATTCAGGCTCTGAAGTCGGACTGCCTAGGTTCAAATTCTGACTCTGCCACTTGATAGCTATGAGAATTTAGGTAAATTATCTAATCTCTGTATTTTAGGTTCTTCTAACTGAAAAAATAAAGATAGCAGCTATAGAGTACGGGGTTGTGGTGAAAATTTAGTGAGATAAGAGCACTTACGACGATGCTTGGGCACACACAGTAAGAGTGCAATAAATATTAGTTATATATTTCAGGCAATATTAGCCTCTACATTTTAATCTGAGGTGATGGAAAATAAATAGGTGAAATGACTGCTTTGGTTTGAAAAAGTCAAGTGTGAATCAAATTTAGTCATTCATAGCTCATGTTCCAGCATGTAGTCTAAATATTGTCCACAAGTACATAGGGAGGGTTGTGGATTGTCCACTCCCTCCCTGCCATTGCAACCACGAGGAAAGGACTAAGTTTCAAAAATACGGCTAAAACATATAACTGATCACCAAGGAAAATGCAAATAATGTATTGGTTACTGTGTGACTACTACAGGTCATCAAGTTTGAGCATATTTGAATATAACTTCATTTTCAGCATAGGTAATTAAAGCATTAACTATAAATCTATAAACAATAACATTAAAAATGTTTAAATACCTTTATTAAAATAAATGGATCTCAAATCATAGCAATCATATAAATATAATTATGGATGGTTATTAAACAAATGTAAATATAACCGTACCTTGTCCTGTAACTATGACTGCTATTCCTTTCTCTAGTTCTTCAATACCTTTTTTGTACCATTCCACAGCTTGCTCCTTTCTTCCTGCTTTAAAACAGAATTATTTATAAATATCACATTTCCTAAGGCATGCTATTGACAAACGATACATGCATATGAAAAACAGGGCTGGGCTGAAGTGAAACATTACAGTAAGGTATCATTTCTTAGAGACTTTTATCATCTTAATGTGTACTGTGAATCTCCAAAAGGAGGAATTTATAATGTTTCTCCAAATTTTCTAATCATCGGAATGCTGCACTAGGGAAGTAATTTTTATTTAGAGGGGATTTATTTTAAATAATTAATTCTGAAAATCCATATTATTTGAAAATATAAACATGATTTCAATAACAGTGAGAGAAAAAGCACTAATAATATTATATAATTAATCTAGTTATATTCAAATCTGATATAGTATACTCATTGCTGGATACCTCTTTTCTTGAGCACTTTTCTATTTAACAGATGATGACTTAATGAGAACTGACACGTGATTTCATCAGAACCAAATAAATTATTTACAACAATAGTTATTGATCCAAGTTAAGTTAAAAAAAATGAAAAATTCATTATAATCAACAATACATAGAATAGCTTTTTATAGGGGTAAAAATTATATGCAAATCTCATTGTTTTTGAAAATTAATTTCTTAGTTCTTAGAATCTTCAAAGTTTCTAAGAACTTTGGTTCTTATAGGGATATAGAAAAGTGGTTATTATAGGGATATAGAAAAGCAAAGATGGAAATTGTTGTTTAGAACTCTATTTTTCTTTGTTTCCAACTCATTTAATCATGCAAAAATTCCTATTTCATTTTTAAAAACTATATGCTAATTCAAAAATCATTAAAATACTATGGGTCTCTTGATAATACAGACTGTCTTGTTATAAATAACCACACTACCCACAGCAACTGAGAAATCCTGTCCCCTAGGAGTGTGTACTATTTATTACTTTCTTCAATTTCACATGCTGAAAACTATCGCTGAACTAGATTCAGCCCCTTGGAAACGGCAATTTCTTTTTCATTACAGTATCATTAGTATTTTACAGAGTGCCTGATAGATAATAAGTATTTGATAACGGCAGAAAGAAATTAAGAGTTCTGTTGTAAATCAACTCAAGTTATTTTGATGCTCTTTCCTGTTTTCTATAAAGAAAATAAACGTCTACAGGTATATTTCAAAAATTGTTACTGTAGCTCCATATACACAACCTAAAATGTATGTTTTTTTAATTTGGGGGAAAAAAGGAAAATTATAGAGAATAAAATAATAGCAATTATTTTCTGAACGGCGAGAACATTAATAATGTCCTATTTGCTTAAAAATTTTAAAAACAAAGTTCAACCCAATGAAGTTCCTTTTGTGCCTTTGTGCCCCCTCTCTTCTGGGAAACCACTCATGTATGTATACTTATGGCCCTTTTTTTTCTATTGCTTTTATCCATATTCATATCTAAAAATACATGGTCTTGTTCTCACTGGCAACATCCTTATATCATTTGATTCTGTCATTCATATAATACCTAGTTTATTAAATGAATTTTATCTATGCAAGAAAAGTTTCAAAGTGTTTTCTAATGAAAAATTGAAAGATAAATAGATAAAATGGCATGTTGACCTATTTTAAAGAGCAAAATGTTTGCGGAAATCTACCATGTTTCTTATAGGAAAATGAGATGATTACAAATAAATTTACATACTCAATAATTACTCAATTACCTCAATTTACATGTTATTTTAATTTCATTAGTGAGTATAAAAGTAGGAAATGCATAGATAACTCTTACCTAAAAGTACAAAAATACTAGAGAAAGGACAAGCATACAGATCAATGAAACAGACAAAAAACATCCAGAAACAGACCCACCCATATACCGTCAAGTGATTCTGACAATGATGACGAGGTAATTCAATGTAGAAAAAAACAGCTTTTTCAGCTAGTATAAACGGATATCAATGCAAAAAAAAAAAAAAGATTCAAATGAATCATAGGTCTAAATGTAAAACCTAAAGTATAAAATTTCTAGATTCTGGGTTAGGCAGAGATTTCTTAGATGGAAAATAAAAATCACCATCCATAAGAGAAAAACTTGATAATTAAAATTAAAAACTCCTGCTATTCAAAGATACACTTATGAAAATGAAAAGATAAGCCATAGAGTGGGAGAATATATTTGTGAAATAATATGTCTAACAAAAAACTTGTAAAAAGAATATACAGAGAAGACTTACAATCCAGTGATAAAAATAAACAAACAGCCCATTAAAAAAAAATTATGGCCAATGTTTCTTGAAGATGATTGTATAATAATATAACTTTCGCAATGTGACTGTCTAATTGTGAAAACCTTGCATCTGATGCTCCTTTTATTTTCCTTATCAACAGATGAGTAAAACATATGGATTAAAAATAAATAAATAATAGGGGGAACAAATGTTAAAATAAATTTAGTAGATTGAAATGCTAGTGATCAATGAAAGTGAGGGGTAAGGGGTATAGTATGTATGAATTTTTTTTTCTTTTTATTTCTTTTTCTGAATTGATGCAAATGTTCTAAGAAATGATCACAATGATGAAAATGTAACTAAGTGATGATATTGTGAGTTATTGATTATATAACAAGAACGGAATAATCATATGGTAAGAATGTATTTCTATGTGGTTAAGTATCATAAATAAAATAAAATAAAAAACTGAATAAATGAATGAAGGAAAGAAGAAAAAAACTTATGGCCAAAAGACCCAAACATACATATTATCAAAGAAAAAGTGTTAATGGCAAATTAGCACATGAATAAGCACATCACTGATCAGAAGAAAACTGAAAATTAAAACTGCCAGATACCACTATCCACCTAATTAAAATCCTAGTGCAATGTAACTCTCATTGGTTGCTAATGGAAATACAAACTGGTACAGCCACATTTTTTTTCACGTAAAAAAATTATCATTAATTATGATAAAATATACTTAACAAAATCATTTTGAACATTTTGAGTTGATAGTTCTTTGACATTACATACACAGACAATATTGTATAACTTTCATCACTATTTCCAGACTATTTTCAGCATTACAAGCTATTTAGCAATAACTTCCTAAAATCTCTTCTCCCCATCACTGATAACCACTATTCTGCTTTCTTTATTTTGAGAGAATGCTTATTTTAAGAATTTCATGGAGGAAAAACATTCAGTATTTGTACTTTTGTGTCTGGCTTATTTCACTCAACATGATGTCTTCAAGCTTCATTTATGTTGTAGCATGTACCAGCACTTCACTTCTTTTAATGTCTGAAAAATATTCCATTGTATGGATATACTATATTTAGTTAATTCATTCATTTGTTGACAGACACTTGAGCTGCTTCCACCTTCTGGCTATTGTGAATAATGCTGCAATGAACACTGGTGAACAAATATCTATCAAAGTCTCTATTTTTAATACTTTTTGGTCTATACTTAGGAGTGCAAATGCTGCACACCACATAGTAACTCTATGTTTAACTTTCTATGGAACCATCAAATTGTTTTCCATAGTAGCTGCACCATATTACATTCCCACCAACAATGTATAAGAGTTCCTACTTCTCTGTATCCTCAACAATGGTTACTTTTTGTTTTTGTTAATAACAGCCATCCTATCGGATGTGAAGTTTGTATACATCGTAGTTTTTTTCTGGAGGGGTAGTGCATGGTTTGGGAATCAAACCCAGGTGTCCCACATGGAAGGTGAGCGTTCTACCACTGAACCCACCCATGCACCCTATATTGTTGATTTGATATGCATTTTTCCAATGGCTAGTGATGTTGAGCATCTTTTCATGTACTTACCAACCATTCGAATATCTTTGGAGAAATGTCTATTGAAATCCTTGGCCCACTTTTAAGTTGGGCTGTGTGTGTGTCTTTTTCATTGACTTACAAAAATTCTTTATATATTCTGGATATTACCCTTATAAGATATATGATTTCCAAATATTTTTTTCTTCCTTTCTGTAGTTTTTCTTTTCAATTTCTACTTTTTTCTTGGTTAACACCTTTTTAAAATATTTTAAATTAAAAAATTTATTTTGTATTATCAAACCAAAACAACTTACAAACATGAACATTCTTAACATACAAACATTCCAGTATATGGTGTACAATCAATGGCTCACAATGTCATCACATAGTAGTATATTCATCACCATGATCACTTTTTAGAACTTTTGCATCACTACGGAAAAGAAATAAAAAGAAAAAAGAAAAAAACTCACACATACCATAACCCCTTACTCTCCCTCTCATTGACCACCAGTATTCCCATCTACTCAATAGATTTTAACCTTTGTTCCCCTATTTTTCTTCTATACCCCTTACCACTCCCTTTCATTGTTCACTAGTATTTCAATCTACTCAATTTACATTAGCATTTGTTCCCCCTATTATTTATTTTTGATCCAAGTTTTTTATTCATCTGTCAGTATCACAGATAAAAGGAGCATCAGATACGCGGTTTTCACAATCACAGTCACACTGCAAAAGCTGTATCATTATACACTTATTTTCAAGAAACATGGCTACTGGAACACAGCTCTACAGTTTCAGGTACTTCCCTCTAGCCTCTGTAATACACCTTAAACTAAAAAGGGATATCTATAAAATGCTTAAGAATGACCTTGAGGATAACCTCTCAACTCTGTTTGAAATCTTTCAGCCACTGACCTTTATTTTATCTCACTTCTCTCTTCCCCTTTTTGGTCGAGAAGATTTTCTTAATCCCTTTATGCTGAGCCCCCGTTCATTTCAGGATTTCTGTCCCACACTGCCAGGGAGATTTACACCCCTGGGAGTCATGTCTCACATGGAGAGGGGGAGGGTGGTGAGTTTGCTTGTTGTGTTGGCTGAGAGAGAGGCCACGTCTGAGCAACAAAGGAGGTTCTCTGGGGGTGACTCTCAGGTAAGTAGGCTTAGTCTATCTTTTGTGGGGATAAGTTTCATATGAACAAATTCCAAGATGGAGGGCACAGCTTATTGATTTGGTTGTCCTGACTGCTTGTGAACATATCAGGAATTCTCCACATGGGGAAGTTGAATTTTCCCTTTCTCACCTTCCCCCAAGGGGACTTTGTAAATACCTTTTTATTCACTGTTCAAATCACTCTGGGACTTATGAGGGCATCACTCTGGACAACCTACAAAATTTCATGTCCTTTTCAAGGTTCCATGTACTCATGGTGTTCAATTAAACTGTCCATATGGGTTATATTAGGAAATGCGCTTGTCAAAATATAAATTTTGTACAAAATAAACATTTTTTTTAGTCTCACTCATAAGTTAAAGTTTTAAAATATGAATTACCATCTATTTTCAACACCCTGCAATATTAACATTTCTTTGTTCTTCCTCATGCAAAACATTTTTAAATTTGTAACTTTAATCACTATCATTGTATATACTAGGCATTCCTAAATTATACCATCTCAGTTTTTATCGTCTATCCTTTCTTCTGGTTTCATTTGTGCCCCCAGCCTCCTCCCCTGTATTATTCTCACATTCAGCTTCATTCAGGCACTAACATTATTGTGCTATAATTAGGTAGTATTGTGCTATCCAGTTCTGAAATTTTTACGATCAGTACTGTTGTACAATCTGCATCTCTTCAGCTCCAATTACCCACCATCTACCCTATTCTCTCTCTTGATGGCCTCTGTTCTTAACCGAAATTCTACAAGTTCATTCACTAATGTTAGTTCATATCAGTGAGACCATACAGTGTTTGTCCTTTTATTTCTGGCTAATCTCACTTGTCATAATGTCCTCAAGGTTCATCCATGTTGTTATATGCTTTATGACTTTATTCTGTCTTACAGCTACATAATATTCCATCGTGTGTATATACCACAGCTTACTCAGCCACTTGTCTGTTGATGGACATTTGGGCTGTTTCCATCTCTTGGGAATTATAAATGCTGCTGCTGTAAACACTGGTGTGCAAATGTCTGTTTGTGTCCTTGCCCTCATGTCCTCTGACTATGGTATTGCCAGATCATATGGCAATTCTATACTTAGCTTCCTGAGGACCCACCAAACTGCCTTCCACAGCGACTGTATCATTTTACATTCCCACAAACAGTGAACAAGGGTGCCTCTTTCTCCACATCCTCTCAAGCACTTGTTGTTTTCTGTTTTATTGATAATGGCCATTCTAGTGGGTGTGAGATGATATCTCATTGTACTTCTGATTTGCATATCCCTAACAGCCAGGGAAGCTGAGCATCTATTCATGTGCCTTTTAGCCATTTGTATTTCCTCTTCTGTTAAGTGTCTGTTCATGTCTTTGCCCATTTTGTAATTGGGTTGTCTTTTTGTTGTTGAATTGAACAATCTTTTTATATATTCTGGATATATGCTTTCCTGATATATCGATTCCAAATATTGTCTCCCATTGTGTAGGCTGTCTTTTTACTTCCTTGACAAAGTTCTTTGATGCACAAAAGTGTTCAACTTTGAAGAGTTCCCATTTATCTATTTCTCTCCTCAGTGCTCATGCTTTGGGTATAAGATCCAGGAAACTGCCTCCTATTATAAGATTTGTAAGACATTTCCCTACATTTTCTTCTACAAGTTTTATGGTCTTAGATCTAATGCTTAGGTCTTTGATTCATTTTGAGTTAACTTTTTGTATAGGATTAATTTTTTGTATTGAGTTAATTTTTTATACGGATCCTCTTTCATTCTTTTGCATATATGGATATCCAGTTCTCTAGGCAGCATTTAATGAAGAGACTGTTCTGTCCCAGGTGAGTTGGCTTGACTGACTTATCAAAGATCAACTGTCCATAGATGAGAGGGTCTATATCTGAACACTCTATTTGATTCCATTGGTCAGTATATCTATCTTTATGCCAGTACCATGCTGTTTTTTTGTTTTTTTTTTCACATGGGCAGGCACCGGGAATCGAACCTGGGTCCTCTGGCATGACAGGCAAGCATTCCTGCCTGCTGAGCCACCGTGGCCCACCCAGTACCATGCTGTTTTGACCACTGTAGCTTCGTAATACACATTAAAGTCAGGTAGTGTGAGACCTTCGACTTCATTTTTCTTTCTCAGGATATTTTTAGCTATTCAGGGCACCCTGCCCTTCCAGATAAATTTGGTTATTGGTTTTTCTATTTCTGAAAAGTAAGTTTTGGGGATTTTAATTGGTATTGCATTGAATCTGTAAATCAATTTAGGTAGAACTGACATCTTAACTATATCTAGTCTTCCAATCCATGAACACGGTATGCCCTTCCATTTATTTAGGTCTTCTGTGATTTCTTTTAGCAATTTCTTGTAGTTTTCTTTGTATAGGTCTTTTGTAGCCTTAGTTAAATTTATTTCTAAATATTTTATTCTTTTGGTTGCAATTGTAAGTGGATTTTTTTCTTGATTTCCCCCTCAGATTGCTCACTACTAGTGTACAGAAACACTACAGATTTTTTTTAATTAAAAAAATTTTTTTTAAACATAACAACATACAAACACAAACACTCTTACCATATGATTATTCCATTCTTGGTATATAATCAATAACTCACAATATCATCACATAGTTGTATATTCATCACCATGATCATTTCTTAGAACATTTGCATCAATTCAGAAAAAGAAATAAAAGAAAAAAGAAAAAAACCTCATACAACTATATCTGTTACCCCTCCCTCTCACTGACAGCTAGAATGTCCATCTACCCAAGGTATTTTAGCCTTTATTTTCCTTACTTTTCTTCCATACCCCTTATTATCCCTTTCATTGATCACTAGCATTTCACTCTATTAAATTTATTCTAGTATTTGTTCCCCCTATTATTTATTTATTTATAATCCATGTTTCCCTTATCTGTCCATACCATAGACAAAGGAGCATCAGACACAAGACTTTCACAATCACATAGTCACACTGCGAAAGCTACAACATCATACAATCATCTTCAAGAAACTTGGCTACTGGAACACAGCTCTATACCTTCAGGCACTTCCCTCCAGCCTCTCCAATTTACCTTAATTAAAAAGGTGATATCTATATAATGCATAAGAACAACTTCCAGGACACCCTCCCGACTCTGCTTGAAATCACTCAGCCATCGACACTCCACCTTGTCTCATTTCTCTCTTCCCCCTTCTGGTCCAGAAAGTCCTCCCAATCCCCTGATGCTGAGTCCCAGCTCATTCTGGGATTTCTGTCCCACGCTGCCAGGAAGGTCCACATCCCTGGGAGTCATGTCCCACATGGAGACGGGGAGGGCGGTGAGTTTGCTTGTCGAGCTGGCTGAGAGAAAGAGGCCACATCCAAGCAACCAAAGAGGTTCTCTTGGGGGTGACTCTCCGGCCTAACTCCAAGTAGGTTTAGCCTATCCCTTGCAGAGATAAGCCTCATATGAACCGCAAGATTGTGAGAATATCAGGAATTCTCCACTGGGTAAGTTGAGTTTTCCCCCTTTCTCACCATTGCCCCAAGGGGACTTTGCAAATACTTTTTTATTCACTGTTGCAAATCACTCTGGGATTTATCAGAGCATCACTCTGGACAAACCTACAAACTCGTATATCTTACTCAAGGTTCCATGTACTTATGACGTTCAATTAAACTGTCCACGTAAATTATATTAGGAAATGCACTGGTCAAATTATAAATTTTGTACCAAATAAACATTTTTTGCTTTAGTCTTACACAGAAGTTACAGTTTTTAAATACAATTTACCATCTATTTTCAATACCCTGTAATACTGACATTCCTTTGTTCTTCCTCATGCAAAAACATTTTTAATTTATACATTTAATCACTATCATTGTACACTCTAGGCATTCCTAGATTATATCATCTCAGTCTTTATCATCTATCTTTCCTTCTGATTTCATTTGTGCCCCCAGCCCTCCTCCATCATTCTCAAATTCAGCTTCATTCAGTGTACTAACATTATTGTATTACAGTTAGGTAGTATTGTTCTATCTGCTTCTGAATTTTTACAATCAGTCCTGTTGCACAATCTGTATCTCTTTACCTCCAATTACCCAATTATCTACCCTATTTCTATTCCTGATGGTTTCTGTTCTTAGTTGAAATCCTGCAAGTTCATTCACTAATGTTAGTTCATATCAGAGAGACCATACACTATTTGTCCATTTGTTTCTGGCTAATCTCACTCAGCATAATTTCCTCAGGGTCCATCCATGTTGTTACATACTCCATAACTTTATTCTGTCTTACAACTGCATAATATTCCATTGCATGTATATACCACAGCTTAACATTACAGATTTTTGAGTGTTGATCTCGTAACCTGCCACTTTGTAGTACTCATTTATTAGCTCTAGTAGTTTTGCTGTGGAGTTTTCCGGGTTTTCAACATATGGTATCATATCATCTGCAAACAGAGTTTTATTTCTTCCTTTCCAATTTTTATGCCTTGTATTTCTTTTTCTTGTTCAATTGCTCTGGCTAGAACTCCCAACACAATGTTGAATAACAATGGTGACAGCGGACATTCTTGTCATGTCCCTGATATTAGGGGGAAAGTTTTCAGTTCTTCCCCATTGAGGATGATGTTAGCTGTGGGTTTTTCATATATTCCCTTGATCATCTTGACGAAGTTCCCTTGTATTCCTACCCTTTGAAGTGTTTTCAACAAGAAAGGATGTTGAATTTTGTCAAATGCCTTTTCTGCATCAATCAAGATGATCATGTGGCTTTTCGGCTTTCATTTGTTGATATGGTGCATTACATTAATTGATTTTCTTATGTTGAACCATACTTGCATACCTGGATGAATCCTAATTGGTCATGGTGTATAATTCTCTTAATGTACTGTTGGATTCAAATTGCAAGAATTTTGTTGAAAATTTCTGCATCTATATTCATTAGAGACATTGGTCTGTAAATTTCTTTTCTGTACTATCTTTGTCTGGCTTTGGTATGAGAGTGATGTTGGCTTCATAGAATGAGTCAGGTAGCCTTCCTCCTCTTCAATGTTTTTGAAGAGTTTGAGTAGGATTGGTACTAATTCTTCCCTGAATGTTTGGAAGAATTCACATGTGAGGCCATGTGGGTCATGAACTTTTCTTTTTTGTGAGATTCTAAATGACTGATTCAATTTCTTTACTTATGATTGGTATGCTGAGGTCATTTATTTCTACTTGAGGCAATGACAGTTGTTCATGCCTTTCTAATTAACAAATTCTGACTACTAAAAATAGGAAGTTGTCTATTTCATCTATACTGTCTAGTTTATTAGCATAAAGTTGTTCATAGTACCCTCTCATTACCTCCTTCATTTCTGCGGGGTCAGTGGTTATATCTCCTCTTCCATTTTTGATTTTATTTATTTGCATCCTCTCTCTTCTTCTCTTTGTCAATCTTGTAAAGGGTTCATCAATCTTACTGATTTTCTCATAGAACCAGCTTTTGGTTTTGCTGATTTTCTCGATTGTTTTCATGTTCTCAATTTCATGTATTTCTGCTGCAATCTTTGTTATTTCTTTCTTTTTCTTTGCTTTGGGTTAGTTTGCTGTTCTTTCTCTAGTTCTTCCAAATGGACAGTTAATTTCTCAATTTTTGCTCTTTCTTCTTTTTTGAAATAGGCATTCAGGGCAATAAATTTCCCTCTTAGCACTACCTTTGCTGCATCCCATAAATTTTGATATGTCTTCAGTTTTATTTCCCTCGAGATATTTACTGATTGCGCTTGTAATGTCTTCCTTGAAACACTGGTTAAGAGTGCGCTGTTGACCCTCCATATATTTGTGAATTTTCTGGCCCTCTGCCCATTATTGATTTCCAGCTTCATTCCTTTATGATCTGAGAAAGTGTTCTGTATGATTCTGATCTTTTTAAATGTATTGAGAGTTGCTTTGTGATCCAGCATATGGTCTATCTTTGAGAATGATCCATGGGCACTTGAGAAAAATGCATATCCTGCTGTTGTGGGGTTCTATAAATACCTGCTAAGTATAGTTTGTTTATTGTATTATTCAATTTCTCTATTTCTTTATTGATCCTCTGTCTAAATGTCCTGTCCATCGATGAGAGTGGGGAATTGAAGGCTCCAACTATTATGGTAGATGTGTTTATTTCTCTTTTCAGTGTTTTCCTCATGCATTTTGGAGCACTCTGGTTTGGTGCATATTTATGATTGTTACGTCTTTTTGTTGAATTGTTCCTTTTGTAAATATATAGTGTCCTTCTTTGTTTCTTTTAACTGTTTTACATTTGAAGTCTAATTTGTTGGATATTAGTATAGGTACTCCTGCTCTTTTCTGATTGATATTTGCATGAAATATCTTTTCCCAACCTTTCACTTTCAACCTATGTTTATCTTCTGGTCTAAAATGCATCTCCTGTAGACAGCATATAGATGGGTCCTGTTTTTCAATCCATTCTGCCAGTCTATGTCTTTTGATTGTGGAGTTTAATCCATTAAGATTTAGTGTTATTACTGTAAAGGCAATACTTTCTTCTACCATTTTGCCCTTTTGGATTTTATATGTCATATCTAATTTTTCTTCTTTTTACCTTTACTGATAGTCTTCACTTCTATACTCTTCTGCACACCTCTCACTCCTGTCTTCTCCTATCTGTCTCTAGCACTCCCTTTAGTATTTCTTGCAGAGCCAGTCTCTTGGCCACAAATTCTCTCAGTGATTTTTTTGTCTGAAAACGTTTTAATTTCCCCCTCATTTTTGAAGGACAGTTTTGCTGGATATAGAATTCTTGGTTGGAGGTTTTCCTCATTTAGTGTCTTAAATATGTCATACCACTGTCTTCTCACCTCCACGGTTTCTGCTGAGAAATCTACATATCGTCTCATTGGGCTTCCCTTGTATGTGATGGGTTGTTTTTCTCTTGCTGCTTTCAAGAGTTCTCTTTCTCTTTGACATCTGACATTCTGATTAGTAAGTGCCTTGGTGTATGTCTATTTGGATCTATTCTGCTTGGGGTACCCTGCACTTCTTGGATCTGTAATTTTAAGTCTTTCATAAGAGTCAGGAAATTTTCAACAATAATTTCCTCCATTAGTGTTTCTCTTCCTTTTTCCTTCTCTTCTCCTTCTGGGACACCCACAATACATATATTTGTGCACTTCATGTTGTCATTCAATTCCCTGAGTCCCTGCTCATATTTTCCCATTGTTTTCCTTATATTTTCTTTTGCTTGTTGGATTTCAGATGTCCTGTCCTCCAGTTCACTAATCCTATCTTCTGCCTCTTGAAATCTAACACTGTAGGTTTCCATTGTTTTTTTTTCATCTCTTCTATTGTGCCTTTCATTCCCATAAGTTCTGCAATTTGTTTTTTCAGACTTTCGATTTCTTCTTTTTGTTCATTCCCTGCCTTCTTTATATCCTCCCTTAATTCACTGATTTGATTTCTGATGAGATTTTCCATGTCTGTTTGAAGATCCTGAATTAATTGTTTCAACTCCTGTATCTCATTTGAATTGTTCGTTTATTCCTTTGACTGGGCCATATCTTCAATTTTCCTAGTATGGTTCGTTATTTTTTGCTGGTGTCTAGACATTTAATTTCCCTAATTAGTTTATTCTGGAGATTCTCAATTCTCTATCTAGGATTTTCTTGATGGATATCTTTGTTGTCTATCTGTTCTTTGACATTCAATTCAGCTTATTCCAGACCTCTAGCTTAGGTTTTGTTTAACAGATCAGAATTTTTCAACCTTGTTTTCTTGTTTCTTGCCCTGCCTGTATGGTGCCTTTTCCACCCCCCCCTCAGGAGGGTCTACTTAGGTATTACAGACCCCAGTCAGATTTCCCCAGACCAGATTGGCCTCTTCTCAGGAGGAAAGCGTCACCTGCATCAGTTTTCCCTGAGGATGAGACCCAGTAGGTTGATAGACTTTACTACAAAGCCCCTAGACTCTGTGTTTTTCCTATCCTGCCCAGTATGTGACACTTGTTTTCCTGTGGATCCCAGCAGCATAAGGTGATGCGGTGCCTTTAACTTCAGCACACAGTTCCTGCTGAGGTGTGGTCGAGAATGAGGAGAGGTTGTAGTCTGGCTTTAATCGCTTCAGTTTCTCAGACCCCCTTGAGGGAGGGACTCCACCTGACCTCGGTCCCACCCCTCTCCTGGGAAAGGCACAGCCTCTAGGGAATTGTCTCCTTTCACCTGACTAGCTTCTTTGCCTCTCAGACAAGCTTAATTCTACCCTTGCCTGGGGCAGTTGGAGCCTGAGAACGCTTGCAGTTGTATCCAAAGAGTAGTCAAGCCATAGAAACACAGCCAAAAAAAAAAAAATACTTTTCGGAGCACGACCCTCATTTCTCGGTTTTGCCAATCAAGAGCTCAAGTTGGTACGTGGTTCTATGTATCTCCAGGTCCAATGTGCCCCCTCCTTTGCTTCAGGGCCTAGAAACAAAGTATTTTTTGCTGTCTGATCCGAAAAAAACCTGTTGGTTTTTGTTTTTTTCTGTCAGCCCTGCCCTGTCTGTGCCAGGGCAAAACCAGCAACCTCAGATTTTATTCAAGTTTCAGCTGAGCTGTGGGTCTATTTTTAGTAGTCAGAATTTGTTAATTAATTCCACAAGTGTAGCTTGGTTGAGCTCAGCCCCTTACTGTTAGTAAAGTCGCTTTCCTTTCCCCTCTGGGAACCAGCCTGTGGGGAGAGGCACCGGCCTCCACAGCTTGGGGGACTCACAGTTCTGGGTGCGACCGCAGCTGGTCCAGCTTGTCCAGACTGCTGTACGCTGTGTGTCCAGTCACTGATGTGGCCCCATCAGTTGTTCTCTACTGTTCCTGGCTATTTACTATCTGCTCTGCAGGACAAACTAAATTCCACACCTCACTAAGCCACCATCTTGGGCTAATCCCTGTCTTTTCAATTTCTTGATAATGTTCTTCGACTCACAAAAGTTTCTCATTTTAATCAAGTCCATTTAATACATTTCTTTCTTTTGTGGTTTGTACTTTTGTTGTAAAATCTAAAAATCACTGCCTACTACATGGCACCAAAGACATTTCCCTATGTTTTCTTGTAAGAGTTTTATAGTATTAGCTCTTATATTTAAGTGATTGATCCATTTTGAATTAATTTGCATATATGACACAGGGTATGGCTCCACATTAATTCTTATGCATAAGGATTTCTAGTTGCCCCAACACCATTTTTTGAAGAGACTATTATTTCCCTATCAAATGGACATGGTATCTTTCTCAAAGGTGATAAATGTGTGGGTTTATCTCTAGACTCTCAATTCTTTTCCATTGGCCATTGTCTATCCGCATGCTAGTATCATATATTTTTTTCAGTTCTATTGAGATATATTAACATATCATACCATAGTGTTTTAATTACTATAACTTTGTAGTACGTTTTGAAATTAGGAAGCATGAATCCTCCAATTTTGTTCTCTGTTAAGACATTTTGCTATCTGGGCCCCTTGCAATGCCATATGAATTTTAGGGTAAGCTTTTCTATTTCTGAAAAAGAAGCTGGTGGATTCTGATAGGGATTGCACTGAGTTTCTACATAGCTTAATGTACTATTTATATCTTAATATCAATTCTTCCAACCCATGAACACAGATTTTTCCATTTACTTAGACCTTCTTTAATTTCTTTCAGTAAAGTTTTGTAGTTTTCAGTGTATAAGTTTTTCACCTGCTTGGTTAAATTTATTCCTGAGTATTTTATTTTCTTAGGCACAATTGTAAATAGTATTTTACTGATTTCATTTTCAGACTGTGCTTTACTCATATATAGAAACTCAACTGACTTCTGAGTAGTTAATGTGTATCTTGTAACTTTGCTAAATTAATTTATTAGTTCTAGTAGCTTTCTTGTGGATTCTATGGGATTTTCTACATAGAGAATAAGGTCATCTGTGGATAGGCATAGTTTCTTTTCAATTTGGATGTCTTTTATTTCTTTCTCTTGTCTGACTGCTATGGCTAGAAGTTAAAGCACAATGTTGAAAAAGGGGTGGCATGCAATCCTTGTCTTGTTCCTGAATTTAGGGGGGAAGCTTTCAGTCTTAGATTAATCCCTTCTCTTCTATTTTTTGGAAGAGAATAATATTTGCTGTGGGTTTTTCATAAATACTTTTTATCATATGGAGAAAGTTACCTTCAATCACTAGTTTTCCTAATGTTTTTATATGAAAAGATGATGGCTTTTGTCAAATGCCTTTTTGGTGTCAACTGAGATGATCATTTTCCTCCTGTGTTTTATTGATGTGCTATGTTACACTGATAGGTTTTCTTATGTTGTACCATACTTGCAGTCCTGGAATAAATTCCATTTGATCAAGGAGTATACTCCTCTTAATATACTATGGGATTCTGTTTGCCAGTATTTGTTGAGGATTTTTGCATCCATATTCATAAGGGATACTGGACTGTAATTTTTTAAGCTGTCTCTTTGTGGCTTTGGTATTGGGGCATACTGGCCTCATAAAATAGGTTACAAAGTAATCCCTCTTTTTCTATTTTTCAAAAACGTTTGAGAAGTATTGGTGTTAAATCTTCTCTACATGTTTGACAGAATTCATCAGTGACACCATATGGTCCTGAACTTTTCTCTGTTGGGGAGTTTTTTAATTACATGTGTTCTGTTTGCTAGCTGCCAGAATGCAATATACCAGAAACAGAATGGCTTTTAAAAAGGGGAATTTAATGAGTTGCTAGTTTACAGTTCTAAGGCTGAGAAAATGTCCCAATTAAAACAAGTCTATAGAAATGTCCAATCTGAGGCATCCATCCAGGTAATGATACCTTGGTTTAAGAAGGCCGATGAAGTTCACAGTTTCTCTCTCAAGTGAGAAGGCACATGGCGAAAACAGTCAGGGCTTCTCTCTCAGCTGGAAGGGCACATGGTGAACATGGCATCATCTGTTAGCTTTCTCTCCTGGATTCCAGTTTCATGAAGCTCCCTGGGAAGCTTTTCCTTCTTCATTTCCAAAGGTCGTGGGCTTGTGGACTCTGCTTCTCGTGGCTATGTCGTTCTGCTTTGCTACCTCTGAATCTCTTTCATTCTCCAAAGTGTTTCCCCTTTTATAGGACTCCAGAAACTTATGAAGACCCACCCAAATGGGTGGAGACATGTTGTCACCTAATCCAGCTTAACAACCACTCATGATTAAACCACATCTCCAGGGAGATGATTTGATTACAGTTTCAAACATACAGTATTGAATAGGGATTATTCTGCCTTTATGAAATGGGATTTAGGTTAAAACGTGGGTTTTCTAGGGGACATACATCCTTTCAAACCAGCACAACACGTTTAACTTTTCACTTGTAAAAGAGTTGTTGAGATTTTCTATTTCTTCTTGTATCAAATCAGGTAATTTGTATGTTTTGAAAAATGTCCATTCATTTCATCCAGGTTTTCTAATCTATTGGCATATAATCATTCACAATTCACTCATATAATCCTTTTTATTTCTGTAAGATCTGTAGTCATGTCCCTACTCTCATTTCTGATTTAGTTGTGTCTTCTCTCTCTTTTTCTTTATTGGTCTGCTTAAAGGTTTATTGATATTATTGATCTTTTCAAAAACCAACTTCTGGTTTTGTCGATCTTTTTATTGTTTCCATTTTCTATTTCATTGATCTCAACTCTATCTTTACTATTTATCTCCTTCTCTCACCCTTGACTTTAACTTGCTCTTCTCTTCTGGTTTAGTTAGATATGAAGTTAGGTTATCAAATTGTAATTTTTCTTTTTTAATGTAAACATTTAGAGCTATAAATTTCCCTCTGAGCACTGCCTTTGCTGCATCCCATAAGTTCTGGTATGTTGTATTTACATTTTCATTTGTGTCAACATTATTTCCTAATTTCCCTTGTGATTTCTTCTTGACCCGCTGGTTGTTTAATAACGCGGTGTTTAATTTCCACATATTTGTAAATTTTCAAGTTTTCCTTCTGTTATTGATGTCAAGCTTCATTCCACTGTTGTCCAAGAAAATACTCTGTAGGACTTGAATATTTTAAAATGTATTAATATTTTGTGGCCCATATTAATTTGTTAAGCCACTGGAATTCAATACACCAGAAATGAAACGGTTCTTATAAAGGGAACTTAGTGAGTTACAAGTTAACAGTTCTAAGCCTATAAAAATGCCCAAACTAAGGCACTGAGGGAAAGATACCTTAATTCAAGGAAGGCTGATGGGTCTGGAATACCTCTGTCAGCTAGGAAGGCACATGGCTGGCATCTCTGAGGATCTCTGGCTTCTAGTTTCAAAGTTTCCCCAGTAGCATTTTCTTTCTCCATCTCCAAAGGTCTCTGGCTCTGTGGGCTCCATCACTTCTGCTCTCTAAGCATCTCTACTGTTTCTTCAAGATGTTTCCCCTTTTAAAGGATTCCAGTAAACTAATCAAGACTCCCTTTGAATGGGTGGAGTTACATCTCCTTCTAATCAAATATTGAATGAGGATTAAAAGAATCAGCAGCCCCCACTACCTGGATTAGGATTAAAACATGGCTTTTCTGGGGTACATAATAGCTTCAAACTGGCACATGGCCTAATATATGCTCTATCCTAGAATACATTCCATGTATACATGAGAAGAAAGTGTGTATTCTGTTGTTGTTGGTTGCAGTGTTCTATGTATGTCCACTAGGTCTAGCTGGTTAATTGAGTTGTTCAAGTCCTCTTTTTCCTGTAGATCTCTGCTTAGATGTACTATCAATTATTGAAAGTAATATATTGAAGTTTCCAATATTAGAGATCTATTTCTACCTTCAATTCTGTCAATTTTTGCTACATATATTAGGGGCTGTTTCGTGAGGTGCATATATGCTTATAGTCATTATATCTTCTTGTCAAATTGAACCTTTTATTAATATACCGTGTAATGGGCTGGCTTAAATAATGGGAATTTAATGGCTCATGGTTTTAAGGTTGGAAAAAAAGTCCAAATCAAGTCATTATTAAGGCACTGCTTTCTTCCTGAAAACTGTGGAATTTTGGAGTTCGTTGTCACAGATCCTTGGTCCTTAGCTTGTCACATGGCAAAGCACATGGCAGCATCTCCTGTTCTCCTTCTTCTTTCCCAGGTTCTGCTGATGTTCAGCTTCTGGTTGTTCCATCTTTGGCTTTTTCTCTTTCTGTTCAAATTTCATTCTACTTACAAAGGACTCCAATAATAAGATTAAGATCCACCCTGATTGAGGTGGGTCACACCGTAAGTGAAGTAACCTCATCAAAGGGTCCCACTTAAAATGGGTTCACATCCATGCAAATGATATAAGTTTAAGAACATGTTTTTCTGTGGTACATAAAACTCTAAGCCACCACATAAACTCTATTTTGTCTAATAATAGTATAGCTACATCGAGAGAGGCTAGAGGGAAGTGCCTGAAACTGGACAGCTGTGTTCCAGTAGCCATGTTTCTTGAAGATGAATGTATAATGATATAGCTTTTGCAATGTGACTGTGTGATTGTGAAAACTTTGTGTCTGATGCTCCTTTTATCTACAGTATGGACAGATAAGTAAAAAGTATAGATTAAAAATAAATAAATAAATAGATAATAAATAGTCAATATTAAAACAAATTGAGTAAATTGAAATACGAGTGATAAATGAAAGGGAGTGGTAAGGGGTATAGAATAAAACAGGGGAACAAAGGTTAAAATATATTAGGTAGATGGAAATACTAGTGGTAATGAGGAGGAAGGGTTAGGGATATGGTATGTATGAGATTTTTCTTTTTATTTCTTTTTCTGGAGTGATTCAAATGTTCTAAAAAATGATCATGGTGATGAATATACTACGTGATAATATTGAGAGCCATTGATTGTACACCATATATGGAATGTTTGTATGTTAAGAATGTTTGTATTTGTATGTTATTTTGGATAGTCAATAAAAAATATATAATAAATATCTGAAAATAAAAAAAAGGTAATGGGTCTTGAAAAGAAGTGTAGCTAATAAAGTATCAGTGACAGAGAGAGTTCAAATAGAGTTGAGAGGCTACTCTGGAGGTTGCTCTTACACAAGCTTCAGGCAGACACTGCTACCTATAATAACCTGCCAACTCCAACCAAGACCATTCCAGCCAATCCTAAAGAACACGTAGAGTAATTTATAAGATTTCACAAGGGTTCCATGCACTAGTGTAACTTTCAAGAAACCTACAATCTGCAGATGGGTCCGTGGGCCAGGTAAGTCCTGAAACTCAGAGGGCCCAACCTCTCCAGAACATCAGATAGTTCCATCTATACCTACCCCATATTAGTGACAGACCCTTCCAACATGAAAAAGTTAGAATGGTCATAGTCCAAACACCCCTAAAGAGAGGGTTAGAAAGATCAAAGGTGATGTGGAGTTATACAGAGAAGATAGGATTTAACAAATGAATATGGTTGCTGCATCATTAAGCTGATATCTCTTTTAGTCTCCAGTATCTTAGAGCAGCAGGAAGTAAAAACCTAAAATCATGGAATAATAACCCATGTCAAACTCTGAAGTTCTACAATCAATCGTGGTGCTGTGCTTTGAATTTATTGCTTTTTTGTACATATGTTATTTTTCACAAAAGGAAAAAGAGTCGATCATGATGATAAAGATATTTAAGCCTTCTAGCCTCCTATACTCAGGAGCAGCTAGAAGGAAAAATCTGAGAGAATCGTATGGTTGCCCATGACAAACTCTGGGATCTGTCCTATAGCTACCTGTTGAAGAGTGCTTTGAAAGCTATTGCTTTTTTATGTGTTTGCTTTGTATATATGTTATACTATACAATAAAAAAAGTTAAAAAGAAAAGAAAAGTAATGAAATTTGGATACATACTTCATATGGATGAACTTTGAAGACACTGTATTGGTTGAAATAAAGCCAGACACAAAAGGACAGATATTGTATGGTTTCACTTACATATTTAGAGTAAGCAAAGCCCATAGACACAGAAAGTAGACTAGAGGTTACTAGAAGTTGGGGGAAGAGGGATGGAAAGTTATTGCTTATTAGGTACAAAATTTCTGTTCAGCATCATGAAAAAGTCGTAATAGAGGATGGTAGTGATGGTAGCACAAAATTGTGAATATAACTAATACCACTGAAGTGTATACTTAAAATGGTTAAATGGGAAATTTTGTGATATATGATACCACAATAAAAAAGTTTAATGGCTAAAATTATTTTAAAAACACTATGTTTTCAGATAGTTTTTAATTAATATTCTCAGATTTTAGGAAAAAAAATTCTACCTTTTTTGTCTACTCTTTTTAAATGGACATAATGAATCAATAGCCTGTAAAATGTACATTACTTTGACCAAAAAATTTTGGGAATTTATCCTAAGGAAATAATTAAGCAACCATGTGAAACATCTGCATAAGTCTGTTTATTCTAGAACTGTTTACTATATTGAAAAATTTGTATGTACTCTAAATGTCCAGTCATAATGTTGATTAAATATATTTAGGTACATCCCTACAATTAAGTATTATGCAGCCATTAAAGTGAAAGCTGTGGATAAATTTTTATTCCCATAAAAGATGTTTATGCTATATGGTCAAGTAATAAAAGTAGTTTATCAAGTGAAAAAAAAAAGTATAGCTACTCTAGTTCTCTTTTCTAGGAATGCCTTTTTCTAGCCTTTTACTTTCAACCTTTTGTATCTCTATATCTAAAATTAATCTCTTATAGATAGCATATAGATGGATCATGCTTTTTCATCCAATCTACCAATCCCTGCCTTTTAATAGGTGAGTTCCATCCATTAACATTTAAGGTAATAACTGAGCAATGAATGAAGCTGCATATGAGAATGATAGAGGAAGGAGGGCTGGGGCATAAATGAAATCACAAGAAAGATTGATGATAAAGACTGAGAGGGTATAATCTAGGAATGCCTAGAGTGTATAATAATAGTGACTAAATGTACAAATTTTAAAAATGTTTTTGCATGAGGAAGAACAAAAGAAATGTCATTACTGCAGTGTGCTGAAAATAGATGGTAATTAATATTTTAAAATTTCAAGTTATGTGTGAGACTAAAGCAAAAAATGTTTATTTGGTACAAATTTATACTTTGACTAGTGCATCTCCTAATATAACTTATGTAGATAGTTGGTTGAACACCTTAAGTACATGGAACTTTGTATAGGACATGAGATTTTGTTGGTTTGTCCAGGTGATGCCCTGATGAATCCCAGAGTGATTTGATCAGTGAGTAGAAAAGTATTTGCAAAGTCCCCTTCGGGGAATGGTGAGAACGGGGGAAAACTCAACTTCCCCAAGTTGAATTCTTGATATTCTCACAAGCAGTGTGCGCAACCAAAGCTATAGGCTGAGCCCCCAGTCTTGGGGTTGGTTCATATGAAACTTAACCCCACAGGGGATAGGTCAAGCCTACTTAAAATTAGGCCTAAGAGTCACCCCCAGGAAAACCTCTTTTGTTGCTCAGATGTGGCCTCTCTCTCCAGCCAACACAGCAAGCAGACTCACCACCCTCCCCCTGTCTACGTGGGACATGACTACCAGGGGTGTGGATCTTCCTGGCAACGTGGGACAGAAATCCCAGAATGAGCTGAGATTCAGCATCAAGGGATTGAGAAAAACTCTAGAATGAGTTGAGACCCAGCATCAAGGGATTGAGAAAACCTTCTCCACCAAAAGGGGGAAGAGTGAAATGAGACAAAGTGTCAATGGCTGAGAGATTCCAAACAGAGTCCAGAAATTATCCTGGAGGTTATTCTTACGCATTAAGTAGATATCACCTTGTTATCCAAGATGTAATGGAGAGGCTGGAGGTAACTGCCTGAAAATGTAGAGCTGTGTTCCAGTAGCCATGTTTCTTGATGATGACTGAATAATGATATAGCTTTCACAATGTGACTGTGTGATTGTGAATATTTTGTGTCTGATGCTCCTTTTATCTACCTTGTCAACAGACGAGTAGAACATATGGAATAAAAATAAATAATAGGGGGAACAAATGTTAAAATAAATTTAGTTTGAAATGCTAGTGATAAATCAAAGCGAGGGGCAAGGGGTATGGTATGCATAAGCTTTTTTTTTTCTCTGTTATCATTCTGTTTCTTTTTCTGTTGTCTTTTTATTTCTTTTTCTGTTCTAAGAAATGATGAATATGCAACTATGTGATGATATTGAGAATTACTGATATATGTAGAATGGAATGATTATGTTAATGTTTTTGTTTGTTCTTAATTTTTTTTAATTTTAAAGAAATAAATTTAAAAATTAAAAAAAAGGTAATAACTGAGAAGGAAGGATTTACCTCCACTGCTTAGTTATTTGTTTTCTATGTGTCTTGTATTTTTTGTTCCTCAATTATTCCACTACTGCCTGTTTTTATATTTAGTTAAGTTTTATAGTGTATCATTGGATTCTCTTCTTCTTTCCCTTTCTCTTTATTTTAAAAGTTTTTTCTTAAAAAAAATAAAGGCCACAAATCCAATATTAATACATTAAAAAATATTCAAATTCTACAAATTATTTTCTTGGACAACAATGGAATGAAGCTTGAAATCAGTAACAGAATGAAAACTTATCTTTGTAATGACAATTAACATCTTAAAGTAATAACCTAGTTCAGCTAGTACCAACTTATTTCAGTAGTGTACAAACTCTGTACTTTCATATATCTCAGTTCTTCCCTCTTTTGTTATCTCAGATTATATCTTTAACATAGATTTAAAACGTTATTTTACACATTTGCCTGTTAAGTCATATGGGGACAAAACAATTATGAGCCAAAATATAACACAAGACTTTATATTTATCTATGAAGTTGTCTTTACCTAGATTCTTTATTTCTTCTTATGGCTTGGAATTATTGGCTAGTATCCTTTTATTTCAGCCTGAAGGACACCCTTTAATATTTCTTGTAGGGCATGTATTCTGATAATGAGCTCTTTTGGCCTTTGGTTATCTGTAAATATCTTAATTTTTCCTTCATATTCGAAGGATAACTTTGCAATATATAGAGTTCTTTCATGACAATTTTCTGGCCTCCTTGGTTTCTGATGAGAAATCTACCGTTAATCTTACTGGACACCCCACCCCCGCCCCAGTATGTGACAAGTCACTTCTCATGCTGCTTTCAAATTCTCTTATCTCTGGATTTTGAAAATGTCACTATGTGTCTTGGTGTAGATCTCTTTGAGTATACTCTGTGTGGAATTCATTGCCCTTCCTAGATGCGTATATTCATATCTTTCATAAGATTTTAGAAGTTTGGGGCCGTTATTTCTTCATATACTTTTTCTGCCCCTTAGTCTCTCTTATCCTTTTGGGACTCCAATGATGAGTATGTTGGCACACTTGATGGTATCTCATAGGTCCCTCAGGTTATGTTCACTTTTGATTATTTTTTTCTTCTTTCTGATCCTCACACTGGATAATTTCAATGGTCTAGTCTTCAAGTGCACTGAGGCTTTCTTTTGCCTGTTCAAATCTGCTGCTGAATCCCTCTTGAGAGTTTTTTCATTTCAATTACTACAGTTTATAGCTCCAAAATTGCTATTTTGTTTCTTTTTATCATTTTCATCTTATTTTGTTCAGATAATATTTTCTTAATTTCCTTTAGTTCTCTGTATTTGGATTCCTTTAAATCATTTAACAGATTTAAGAAAGTTGATTTAACACCTTTGACTAATAGTTTCAAAGAATGAGCTTCCCCAAGGATGGTCTGTCAAGTTATTTCCCCATGAATTGGCCATACTTTCCTGATTGTGTATTTTGTAATTTTTTGTTGAGAACTGGACATTCTTAGTATTGCTATAACTCTGGAAATCTACTTCTCTCACTCCTCTGGGATTGTCTGTTGTTGTTGAGGGCAGGAACTGTCTCATTTTTTTTCCCCAAACTATTTTTGCTCCCAAACAGGAAATGGAAAGACAAAAGTGAACAAAAACAGTTATTACCTCTTTAAAACTCCTCTACTGCTTTTGCTTGAAGGGGGTTGGGACAATGGCTGATTAGCAATTAAACCACACCCCGATTTTGGAGGGCTAGGTCTTTATAGACCACCCTAACACCAGGAGGCTATAGCAGGGGAATGGGGTGCCGTCTCCAATGCTGCCTGCCATGCGGTAAGGGGACAGCAGGTGGTAGCCTCTGCATGGAGGATGAAATTCATTGATGTTTACTGCAACTTACCAGCCTCTTCCTTCTGCTCTTCTCTGGATGCTGGTGTTTCACTGGGCTCCAGAGTTTCAAAACAGTTGATTCAGATAGTTCCTGCCAGTTAAATAGTTGTTTTGATTGAGGGCCTGATTCTTGCAGATTTCTACTCCACCATCCTTCCACAATCCTCTCCCAGTACAAGCACTTTTGAAAATAGTTAGCAGTTTCTTATGACATTAAATATGCACTTATCATATGACCCAGAAGTCCCTTCTTGGGATTTTTCCATGAGAAATGAGGACATGTGTACCAGAGACTTGTATATAAATGTTTATCGGTTTATTCAAAAGAGCTAAAAACTGGAAACCACCAATTTTTCCATCATTTAGTGAATGGATGAACAAATCATGGTACATCCACAGAGTATCATTCAGTAATATAAAGGAACAAACTACTGATACATGTAGGAGCATGGATGAATCTCAAAAGCATTAGTCTAAGTGAAAGAAGTCTAATACAAAAAACTACATTCTGTAAGAGTCCTTATATATATATATATACAGTAAAGACAAATCTATAGGGATAGAATTAAGATGAGTGATTGCCAGTGTTATGGAAGGGTGAGGGATATGACTACAAAGGGGCACAAGGGAACCTTGGGGATTCAATATATTGATTGTGGTGGTGGTTGCCCAACTATATAAGTTTGTTAAAATTCATAGAACTGTACACGTAAAAAGGGTGAATTTTACTGTATGTAAATTATACCGCAATTAATTTGACTTTTAAGTGCAACATTTCAACATTTATAAATACCAACACTTGTTGTGGCTTGGATTACAATACTATAGTCCTGTTATGTTAAGTGAACAAAAATTACAGGTCAGTTTATATATTTTTTTCCTTCAATGCAGTTTATGTTTATATAAATGTACAAACTCAGGAAACTTACCAGCAATCATTTCCCTAAGGGCAACATTACAGGGGACTTATACTTTTTATACTTGTACATTATTTTAATCGAGTATGTGTTAATTTATAAGCAACAGAAACACTGACGATATCCATCTTTAAACAGACCTAAGTACAGAAAACTATTTTGTGAATTATACACTGCATCTTTTCTTTCATATTTTAGCAAGTCCCAAAATGTCACAAAAAGGGTCCAAACAAGGGTAGTTTCAGACGCAGGGAGATGATGCATGTTTACAAGTATGTGAGTGAGAAGACAAAGACTTAAATCCTTGCTCCATCATTTGTTTAATAGTTGTATGACTCTAAGAAAGTCAGCTAATTTCTCTGGGCTTCAGTTTCCTTACTTGAAAACAAGATATTTCTTCTATCTAACACTGAATTTGGCAAAGAGCAAATGAAATAGAGTATATAACAGTACTTTAAACAATAAAATGGTATATAAACATTACTTTTATTATTGTAGCTACTTAGTAAATTTATTGATTGACTAACTTAATTCCTTTCACTACTTAACTGTATGCACAGTTGTACATACAACCGTAAGTGCAACTTAACTGAATGTACAGCTGTACATTCCTGATTTTTGCTTATTTATATACAAGGTTGAATGTTTTTATAGGAGTCAGGTAAAACATGCTAGGTCATGCTCTGGTTAATTCAAAGAACTACTATTACAAGTTCCTCCCTTCCTCCAAGGATTCTGTGGAGTCCATTACCAGCATTACAAACACAGAACTGGCGTAGTTTACAATGAAATTAAATAAAAGTATGAAATTATGAATTCTGTTCACCTAAACTCTATTTCTGGTTCTCCTACTTGAATTCATGCTTTACATTTCAGTTTCTCCATATATAAAATGAATATCTCCATATATAAAATGAAGGATGTTCAACAATGACAGAAAATAGCCACAAAATTCTTTAACTCCTTGGAAAACATGAGATATAAAAATACTTATGAAAACATACACATCTATTAATCACATAACAAATGCTGTCTTAACACTCTTCCTGGAGAAAAAGTGACAGTTTTGACCTAGACTACAGAGTTATGAAAATTAAGTGGAATCAATAAATGCTTATTTTAACGATTAGACCTCATACATCTTAGATTGGGTAAACAGAATTTCTACTCTAGTCTTCTTTATTTAAGATATTTTGGTTTCAGACAAATTAAGGCCTTCATTCACTGTCAAAGTTCAGTGTGCCATAAGAATGAAATTCAAAATAAAGTCACCATATATAAACCATAGCATTTATACAACATTTCATTAAAATAAGATTTAGTTTGGCCTCTATGCTTAAAATGTTTCAATTAATTAACAGTAATGCAGTCTGAAATAATTCACTTTGCTAAATGAAATAAAGTAGCTTTCAGAATATTTAGAGGCTAGTCAAGTGGCTAGGGGAATGACAGGCAGTGCATGACATTACTAGCTCCTAACTTAAAGTCTTAATGGTGAGTATAGAGTTTGGAAACTCTGAAGACTGCCTATCCAATTCATTTCTACTTGTTCACATAGTTTGATACAGAGGGTAAGAAGAATAATGAAATTTTCTTGTGGTTAAGTCCTGTGTTGTCAAGGATGGCTGGGAGGCAAACAGACCTCAAATGTGAACTCTTCCAGCAACAGAATTAAGGCTAAAGTACAAAAATGTTCAATATGCTAAAGGAAAATTTTGAGATAGAAGAGAATCGTGACAAAATAAAAACAGTTTTACTTCATTTTTAAAGGAAAATTAATATATAACTCATTTGTTTCTGTTTGAAGTAACTTAATTCCGCATATGACAGCTTAAGTTGCAGAACTCACACTAAAGAGCTTCGTGACCCATTCTGATGTCCATTTTAGAAACTAAAGTAGAAATAAAGTAAAAACCTACACATAGAAACATTACTAGTCAAAAGGCGATGAAACATGAGGTACAAAGATCCCTGAAAATAATTATATTTAAAATATATTTTTAAGAAGGACTGGACATAATAAACACATGCGCATGTGTAATACTCAAAGATAAGTCACCAGCATGAAATCCCAAGTTCTGAATTCTATTTCTGCCACTTATTCCTCACATGGAACTGCTTTCTCTTTAAATCTAAGAGCCTAGATTTTCGTTGTGTGTGCATGGGTGTTTTATTTTGCTTTGTTTTTTTTTAACCTATGTTTTCTTGGACCTCTCTTCTCATCCAACCACCAACTTCCATTACCCAGTAGATAACTAAATTTCCCTACATTTTCTGGCATTCTCTTTCTGAATAAAACAAATAAAATAATCTACCCTTAAACACATTCCCTCTACTCTAAAACATGTTTTGATCTATATTAGTAATTTTCATAGGATGCTACAGCAACAGGATACTGCAATTTTAAAAAGTGCTTCTCTAAGGCAAAGAGGATGGGACTCTTCCCTGGATGTGACTAAGAGTTGGTGCAGATGAAATAACAAAAAAGTTCCTCAAACACAGGAATGTTTTAAATGTTTTCTTAAATGTTTCTTTTCTTAAATGTTTCCCTTTTCTTGAACTCTCTTAACCTCCACTCTGTTCTTAAACTCCAAAGCCATCATGAATGCCAGACTCTCTCTTATATTCTACTTCGTACCCCTAAATCTCACAAAGAAACTAGGTTTTAACAAGACAAATTTAGGAGAATTTCTGGAGTTGGTAGTAAAGACAGAAACCTATAAAAACTGCAGATTGCTCTTTCATTCATTAGAGGACAACACAAGTGAGCAACTAATTTAGGCATGGTGAAAAGAGGGGTTTCTTTGGGAGTTATCAAAACAAAATCTCAGCATACTGGAGATTTAAAAAAAAAAAACAAAAACATTATATGACTCCTAACTTCATTTTCTATCTTCCACAAAAAATTTTCCCATTAACTATTAGCATAGGTTTGGAATGACCTGCTCTGCTCTTTTAAGCCTGTTTCTTCACCTGTAAAATGCTGAAGACAACAGCACTTTCCCCTCACAGGGTTACTGCGAGGATTAAACCAAATAACACGCGCAAAGTAACGGCACAGTGTCTGGCACAAAGACCCCCTCAAAAAATCTTAGCTTAAAAGAAACCTAAAGGATGGATGCAGACTTCATTCAAAAACATAATTTTTCGTTTAGGATTTTTTGTAAAGTTTAATATTTCAACTTAGAAACTTACAGGCCACCTTGGAATAGTGACCCACTTGAAACGGAAGCAATCGGGGGCAAAAGTTATATGCCAAAACAGATCTTTATTGAAAAATATTTAGGAGTCATTATACTGACAGAATGACCATCGTGAGACTTTTAAAATTAATGCAAACCCGGCTTTAATCATATGAAACTGTTCCTTTCAAAATTTCGTCTTTTTTTTTTTTTCTGACACCACAGTACCCCGCTTTCATTAAAAGCCTGTGACAAGGCACAGCCTCTTCGCTATCGAAACCTTTTCGACAGCCTGGCTCGGAGGAAACCACACTGTTTACGGGGCTAGAAAGGTTCTGTGTGGTCACTCTAAGACAGCTGTCACTGTCACCAGCGTGTCTGGGTGTTTCACTGGGACCTGGGTCACGCAGAAGCGTGGGGGGGAACGCTGGGGTCTGAAACAAAGTGGATCGTCAGGGGTCCCGACAGGAGGCAGGATTAACCGAGAGCTGCAGAAGCTGAGGGTCTGCCCTGCAGGGAAGCAGTCCGCAGGGGCAGAGCAATGCCGGGGGGTTTGCCCCCCACACCCCCGCACTGAGGGGACGCAGGTGCCGCCTTCCCTCGGCAACACCGCCTTCTTCCCCGAGTCCCGCTCCCTCCCCGCCCCCACCCTGCCCACTCCTCACCTTCCTCGTCCTCATCGATGCGCAGGGCGACGGAGATGTACTCGAAGGCCTGCTTGTGGAAAGCGCGGACGCGCTCGGCCTCGCCGCCCGGCACAGGCGCGGCGGGCGAGGCGGCGGCCGGCGCGGCCGGGGAGCTCCTCTTGGCGGCCATGAGGGCGCGGGAGAAGCGCTGGCAGAGCCACACGAAGAGGAGCCCCAGGTGGAAGGCCAACAGGCGCAGCAGCGCGAAGCCCAGGAACAGCGGGTAGGAGAAGTAGTACAGATTCCGCTTATGAGGCGACTCCTGCCGAGGGGCCGGCCCGGCGGCGGGAGGGGCGGGGGCCAGGCAGGGGGGCGGGGGCCTGGGAGGCACCGGGCTGCTGGGGCCGCCGGAGCCTTTCTTCTTCCCTCGTCCACCCGGAGAATTCATTCACAGCTCCCACTGCCGCCGTCGCCATAACCCGCCTCCCGCAGACCGACGGCGACCAAACGACGGCGGCGGCCACTGCGACAGCGGAGGCCACAGACACTCGCGCGCCCGCGGGCCCCTCAGGCCCGGCACCTACGCTCGCGGGCCGCCGGCCCCGCCCCCTTCTCCTCCCTCGGCTGGGAGCGCAACCCCTTCTCCAGAGGTGGATCGGAGTCGAGCCCGCGCTCCCGCCCCGCCCTCTCCCGGTTCTCTCCGCCGCTGGCAGGTCGGCGCGGCGGCCGTGCGCGCACACGTCCTCCCATGTCTTTCTCCGGCGAGCGCGCGCACGCCGCCGTCTTTGTTGACCTGGGTCTGTCCAGAGCGCGTGCGCGACGCCCGCGGCTCGGTCGCCTACTCCGCGGAACTGCAGTTCCCAGCGTGCAGTTCGGCCTCGTAGTTCTCTGCGCGCTCCGCTGCTGGAGTCTTCCCCGCGGAGGGGTCTTTCAGTTCTGCAGAGTCTCGGCTGAGTGCCGGGGCTCCTGTCTCGCAATGTCGGTTTTTTTTCTTCCTTTACTTGTATGTCTTCCTTCATTTTCTGCCTGTTGACCTGTGTCTTCCTCAAAGGAGAACTGCTCCGATTTCCATCGCAGAAGCAATGCGAACCGATCTGGAAATTCTATATATTATCTGAGAGCAAAACAGTAGTAGCGATTTACAAAGTTAGGGTCACCCACAACAAAAATGTTAGTTCGGTGGGATGAAGGAATCCAGAGGTTTAACTAATTAGAACTTTTTCAGATATCTAACTTGAAAACTCAATGCGTTTGAATAAGGAAATGTTTAGGTTTTACACAATAATCACTCCATATTTACTGAGGTATCCAGACGATGCCTTTCTTTCTGTCTCCTCGGCATCTCTTCCTATGGGCACCTGCCTCACCTGTGCCCCCTGCACGGAAGCCCAGGACCCGCCTGCGGTCGCGGAGGTGGGACCCTGGGGCCGACCGGGCTTTTCTGAGAACTGGAATCGGGTAGAGACGCCCTGGAAAACGAGGTGGCTGGAGCTGAGCGCTCCCCGTGATCCGTCGGTTCATCCTTTGGAGATCCCAGAGCTGCGCGGTTCCCTGCTTGGTCACTTGATTATGTAATCTAGCCACTAAACTGTTTAGTCTGTTTCAGCGTTTGTCTTTCCCTTTTTCCTTTCCTCTCTCCCTCCCTTCTTCCCTATTTCTTACTCTCCTTCTCTCTGTCCTTTTTTTCTCTCTCCTTATGCTCTTTTTTTTTTTTTTTTTTACCTGAGTTAGTTATAATTGTTCCTTGTTAAAAACTAAGAAATGCTGACTGATACACATTCCTCATTGTTTACAGTATTAAGTTTACAAATGCCTCACGCGGCTTCCAAGAAACCTCTGCTTCTGGCCACAACTTCATCTAGTTATTCCTCTCCACTCCCGCTTACAAATACTCCAAAAAAGATCTACTCTCTTGTTTCCCTTTTATGCTCCCCACGCCTTGTTCTGACTCTCTGTTTATATTAGTTCCTCAAACTGATATGCCTTTTCTCTTTCAAAATCTGATTCATTTCAGTGGTCTCCATTAAATCTATCCTGACCTCAGAATACACAAATTTATGTATACTGGTCCATATATACCGTTACATGATGTTCAGGGATCGCTACCAATATTGTAGGGACCGTGGAAATACTAGTAACTTTTAAAAGCATGACTATCTCTTATATGTAATGAAGAGTTTTAGTGAAAATATTTTACCAGATAAGAGCTCCTGAGCATCAAATTGGCTTTCAGTTTTTTCTTTATCAAGCATTCTTGAAAAAACAGAATAAAAAGGCAGCTTTCTTCACATTTTAAAACAAAGTTCTTTTTCAGAGGCTTATCAGACTTTTCTAAATTAAATACATGGGCAACAGTGCAGTTAGAAGGGAAAACTAAGGGATCACTTTAAGCTAAGTGGGAAGAAAACAAAATAAACTGCTATACACTGTTAGATAAAATGTGGTTCAAAAGAGAACATGGGAATGTTTCTGTTTGCTAAAGCTACCAGAATGCAATATACCAGAAATGAGTTGGCTTTTAACAATGGGGATTTACTAACTTACAATTCACAGTTCTTAGGCCATGTGAAAGTGACCCAATTAAGGCATTAACAGGATGATACCTGCACTCTGAATAAAGACTGCCAGCATCTGGGACACCTCTGTCACATGGGGAGGCTCATGGCTGGTGTCTGCTCATTCTTGCTCCGGGGTTTCACTGTTTTCAGCTTCTGATTCCAGTGGCTTTCTCCCTGAGTGTCTCTGGGTCCTCTCTTAGCATACTCTGGAGGCTATACTCCCTCTGTGAGCTCTCTCTCTGGATGTTTCTCTCTCTCTCTCTCTCTGGGTGTTTCTCCCTCTACTCTCCCTCTCTGAGTTACTTTCCGAACTCTCTCCAAATTTCTCTCCCTTTTTTCCTCTCATAAAGGTCTCCAGTAAAGGATTAAGACCCACCTTAAATTCAGTGGGTCACATCTCAAATAAAACAACCTAATCGAAAGGTCCCACCCACAATAGCTCTGCAACCACAAGAATGAATTAAAAGAACCTGTCCTTTTTCTGGGGTACATAACAAACTTCAAACCAGCATACTTCCCTATGCAAAGTAAACAGGTGTGATTACCAGCTTAAAGTTCCCATTACATCATGACTACAATTCAGTTTGGGGAAAATAGTCTAATATCTCTCAGGAAAAAAAAAATAGCATGTATTTTTCTATCTCAAGTAAAAGATTGGTTATGAAGTCCAGTACCACCAAACAATCTTCTTTCCATCTCAAATTGCTGAAAAAATGTGGGACATCTGAGATAGTGAACTTATAGTCCTTTTTCACTTTGCCACCATCATAATAATCAATGCCATAATCAATGATGTTCTGCCCCACAACAGCTGACAATCCAATTGTGCCAATCAAAAGGTAATTCATACCCTATCCAGGAATGAATTCTTGTCCTCGGTGAATATTCTTTAGCTTTACCACTGGACAGGATCTGTGATGAACTACAAGGACATTCTGCAGTGTGAACTCTCCTTCCAGCCCTGCTCATTATTCTGATTGTGAATTCTAATAATATTATACATATCTTTCTGATGAATATCTTCCTCTTTCCATTTCCACCTTTCTGTAAATTTCATTCCAAAACATCTGCCTTGAAATATAAACCCACTTTTTCTCAGAGTATGCTCTCAGAATAGAGGACTTCTCTCTGACATTAGACAGCTCAAATGGTGACTGGCGCCTACCATCTGATTACGTGGTGGCATCAGAGTTGAAGGATCTAGATTTCTGTGTTCTTAGATGCAGTGGCTTTAACAGCACACTCCACATACTTGTACGCACATTCTTGGGTGGACAGGCAAAGAGTTTGCTTTGTTCTCCCAGGTTGAGTATGAGGATTTTGCGCTCCCTGTGCAGCCTTTCATTTTCCCTTCATGCATGGAACATTTGGAGGGTGGGGATACTGCTCGATGATCTGAAGCATTTGAGGTCTGAATTGCAATGGGAGAAGTAGATGCAGACAAACCCGTGGTTCGAGGAATCATGGCGCTGAATCTCAGGGATCCCAAACAGATACCTCCCCACCACTGCCTTGGCCTCCTCCACATTTGGTAACTGCCTGCCCGTTTTTTAATTGCATTGTTTCTGTTGTTAAGCTGTAGAGGAAGGAACATTTCCAAACTCATTCTGTGAGGACAGCATCACTTGAAAACCAAAGCCAGCAAGGAAGATGGCAGAATAGGAGAGGCTGAGTTCACCCCTGCTCCTTGGAACAATGGGAGAAGTGACAGAAAAACGACTGGGACTGCAGTTCCAGGGGGTGAGTGACTAGAGAGAATTTTTTCTACTCTGTTTGGAGGTCTTGGAGTGGAGAATTGGGATGGAGACAATGGGGTGAGTGTGCTCAGTAGTGACCCCACTGGGAACAAGTTGCTGTGGGTAGTAAAGTGCAGCTTCCAAAGGAGCGAGCACCTTTGCACTTCAGCCTACCACCACAGCTAGTTTGGGAGACCTTCCTTTGCAGCTTTGCAGCAGGGAGCTCCTGTGGGGAACCTGGAAGCCACAGACTTGCGTTCCTTGCACAGAAACCATCCAGCCAGTGCACAGTGCTTGCACCCAGCCCCTGAGACAAGCTGTTCTAGGTGCCTGGTTATTTGGCAGAGACTGGAGGGGTCTCTGGGAGAGCCTGGGAGGAGAGTGAGATGCAGTGTGAAGCCAGTCTGCCAAATGGCTGGTGAAAGTGACTCACTGGGTCCTGATACTGCTCCCATTTCCCCAGGGAGGCACAGAGACAGCGAGCATGCGTGATGGAGAAGTAGGGATGAGGAAGTGAGCCACCATGCATTTCCCAGTTGGCAGTGGGCAGGAGCACTTGAAATACCCAGTCCCATAGCCCAAGATTGTCCAAAGCAGAAATCTGGGGGCTGCCAGACATTTTGGGCCAACAAACGGAGTCTCTGGTAAGATGCCCACTGCCCACCCCTGAATCCTAGGGTTGGTGACGTTCAGTGCACACTGAAATCAGTGACCCTGGCTGGAATTGTATCAAATTTCCATTCTGCGCAGTCAGCTTCCACAGTTGGGGAGAGGTGAACCTAATGGGAAGAGGTGGCCTAAGAGTGCCATCTGCTGGGAATAGGTGTAAAGTGCAGTCTGGCAAATGACCTGCCTGTCTAGTTTTAACAGATCCTCAAATAGAGTTGCATCCCCTGTGTGAGGTCCAGGCTTTGGTTTGGTGGAAATTACTGACAAGCCATGTACAAAAGGAGACCCTCAATGCAAACCCAAGCAAATACCAGACCTTAGACAAGTGAGGTAATCAACTTTCAAAATAATATCATTAAGATAATCAAATGCCTCAAAAGCAACAGAAAATCACAAAGCAATGAAGATGCAGGTAGATATGTCTCAGCCAAATGACCAAATTAAAACACTGGATGATGCACAGAATTTGGAACAGCTAATCAAAGATGTTCATATATATATCCAAAATAATTCAATGGGTTGATAATGATATAAAGGATATCATGAAGACACTAAAAGAGCCTAAAGAAGAATTTGAAAAGATAAATAGAAAAATAGTGAATCTCACAGAGATGATAGATACTGTAGACAAAATTTAAAAATATACTAGCAATACACAACAGCAGATTTGAAGAAGCAGAAGAAAGAATAAGTGATCTAGAGAACGGGACAATTGAATTTGAGCATACAAAAGAGCAAATGGCATGAAAGATGGAAAAGTTGGAATTGTAAGTCACGGAAATGAAGAACAACATGAAGCACACAAATATGTAATCATTGGTGTCTCAAAAGGAGAAGAGAATAATAAAAGACTGGGACGATTAGTGAAGAGATAATGGGGGAAAACTTCCCAACCCTTATGAAAGACATAAATATGCAAATCAAGGAAGCCAAACGAAACCCAAATAGAATAAATTCAAATAGGTCTGCTCCAATACACATACTAATCAACTGTTAAATGTTGAAGAGAAGGAGAAGGTCCTGAAATCAGCAAGAGAAAAGTGATTCACCACATACAAGAAATAGCATGTAAGACTGAGTTTGGACTATGAAACAGGCATCAGGAAGGTGAGAAGACAGTGGTATGATATATTTAAGGTCCTGAAAGAGAAAGGCTTCCAGCCAAGAATTCTTTATCAAGCTAAGTTGTCCTTCAAAAGTGAGGGAGAGATTTTGAATTTTCACAGACAAACAGAGGCTGAGAGAATTTATCAACAAGAGATCTGCCCTACAAGAAATACTAAAGAGAGTTCTGTCAGCTGGAAAAAAAAAGGCAGGAGAGGGAGGTCTGTGGAGGGCACAGAATCAAAGAGTATAAGTAAGGGTAACTTAAGGATAAAAAGAGAGAGAGGGAAAAGAATATATAGATCTGACAAAGAAAAACCAAAAGATAAGACGGTATATTCAAGAACTACCTTTACAGTAATAACTTCAAATGTTAATAAACTAAAATCACCAATTAAAAGATACAGATTGTGAGAATTGATTTTAAAATATGATCCATCTATATGCTGTTTATAAGAGAATCATCTTGGATTCAAGGATACAAATAGATTGAAAATGAAAGGATGGAAAAAGATGTTCCATGCAAGCTGTAACCCAAAGAAAGCAGGAGCAGATATACTAACATTAGACAAAATAGACTTTAAGTGTAAAGACATCATAAGAGACAAGGAAGGACACAAATAAAAGGGACAATTCACCAAGAAAAAAATAACAATCACAAGTGTTTATGCTCCTAATCAAGAAGCTCCAAAGTACATGAGGCAAATATTGGCAAAACTGAAGGGAGCAATAGACTCCCTTCAACAATAATAGTGAGAGACTTCAATACACCACTCTTCTCTATAGATAGAACAACAAGACAGAGGGTCAACAAGGAAACAGAGAACTTAAATAATGTGATAAATGAATTAGCCCTACTCAGATGGTTATACCCCAGAACACCAGTATATATATTCTTCTCTAGTGTGAATGGAATGTTCTACAAAATTGATCATATGCTGGGACACAAAACAAGTCTTTATAAATTTAAAAGAATTGAAATTATTCAAAGTACTTTCTCTGATCACATTGTAATGAAGTTGGAAATCAATGACCTCCAAAGAATAGCACTTTCACAAATAAATGAGATTAATTAACACAGTCTTAAACAATCAGTAGGTCAGAAAGAAATTGCTGGAATAATCAGTAAATATCTGGAGATGAATGAAAATGAGAATACAACATATCAGAACTTATGGGATGCAACAAAGGCAATGTTGAGAGGGAAACTGCCCTAAATTCCTATATTAAAAAAAGAAAAATGAGCAAAAACTGAGGACTTAACTGCTCACTGGGTGGAGCTAGAGAAAGAACAGCAAACTAACCCCAAAGCAAACAGAAGAAGAGAAATAACAAAGATTAAAACAGAAATAAGTTAATTGGAGAACGAAAAACAATAGAAAGAATCAATAAAACTAAAAGTTGGTTCTTTGAGAAAATCAATAAAATTGATAGCCCCTAGCTAGGTTCACAAAGAAAAAAAAAGATAGAAGATGAAAATAAAATCAGAAATGAGAGGGTGGGTCATTACAATGGACCATGAGGAAATAAAATTTAAAAATCATAACAGGATACTATGAACAATGAACAACTATACACCAACAAACTAGACAACTCAGATGAAATAGACAGATTTCTAGAAACACATTGTGCCAGTTTAAAATTATTTTAGAAAAGCCATGTTTTAATCCTGATCCAATCTTGTGGGAGCAACTATTTCTTTTAATCCTGATTCAATGCTGTAGTGTGAAACTTTTGATTAGGTTATCTCCACAGAGATGTGGCATGCCCGATTGTGGGTGTGATCTTTTGATTAGGTGGAGATATGACTCCACCTGTTCCAGGTGAGTCTTGATTAATTTACTGGAATCTTTTAAAAGAGAAGACATTTTGGAGAGAGTCAGAAATGATAAAAATGCCAGAAGCCTCAGAGCCGACAGAAACTTTACAGCAGAGCTGACTCAGAGACACGGATGTTTGGAGATGCTTGGAGACCAGCAGACGTCATCACCATGAGATGTTATGCAAGTTAGAACCTGGAGGGAGCCAAGGGAAGCCAAGAGATGAAAGCCAGCCCTAGAGGAGCAAAGTGAGGAACCCCTACAGGGACAAAGGCTGAAAGCAACAGAGCCCAGGAGCAAGGGACCAGCAGATGCCAGCCACATGTCTCCCCAGCTGACAGAGGTTTTCCAGACCCATCAGTCTTTCTTGAGTGAAGATAACTTCTTGTTGGGCCTTAATTTGGACACTTTCACTTCCTTAGAACTATAAATTGTAACTTATCAAATTCCCCTTTTTAAAAGCCATTCCAGTTCTGGTGTATCACGTTCCAGCAGCTTGCAAACTGCTACACACATATACAATCTACCCTGACTTGAGAAGAAATAGAAGATCTCAACTAACCAATCACAAGTAAAGAGATTCAATCAATCATCAAAAATCTCCCTACAAAGAAAAACACAGGGCCAGTTGGCTTCACAGGGAAATTTTTTTTTAACTTTATTTTGTATTATCAAACCAAAACAACCTACAAACATGAACATTCTTAACATACAAACGTACCATGTATGGTGTACAATCACTAGCTCACAATATCATCACATAGTAGTATATTCACCATCATGATCATTTTTAAGAAAATTTGCATCACTCCAGGAAAAGAAATAAAAAGATAAAAGAAAAAACTCACACATACCATACCCCTTACCCCTCCCTCTCATTGACCACCAGTATTTCCATCTACTCAACAGATTTTAACCTTTGTTCCCCCTATTTTTTCTATATCCCTTACCACTCCCTTTCATTGTTCACTAGTATTTCAATCTACTTAATTTATTTTAACATTTGTTCCCTTATTATTTGTTTATTTTTGATCTGTATTTTTTACTCATCTGTCAATATCGTAGAAAAAAGGAGCATCAGACACAAGGTTTTTACAATCACAGTTACATTGTGAAAGCTATATCATTATATATTCATCTTCAAGAAACATAGCTACTGGAACACAGCTCTACAGTTTCAGGCACTTCCCTGTAGCCTCTGTAATACACCTTAAACTAAAAAAGGGATACCTATAAAATGCTTAAGAATAACCTCCAAGATAACCTCTCGACTCTGAAATCTCTCAGCCACTAACGGCAGCCACTAATGTCTCATTTCTCTCTTCCCCATTTCAGTTGAGAAGATTTTGAAAATCTCAATCCCTTGATGCTGAGTCCCAGCTCATTCTAGGATTTCTGTCCCATGTTGCCAGGGAGGTTTATGCCCCTGGGAGTCATGTCCCACATAGAGAGGGGGAGGGCAGCAAGTTTGCTTGCTGTGTTAGCTGAGAGAGAGGCCACATCTGAACAAAAGAGGTTCTCTGGGAGTGACTCTTAGACCTAATTTTAAGTAGGCTTAGTCTTTCCTTTGTGGGAATAAGTTTCATATGAACAAACCTCACAGGGGACTTTTTTCAAACGTTCCAAACATTATCAAACATGCTCAAAGTCTTCAAAAAAAAAATAGATGAAAAGGAATACTACCTAACTTTATTATGAAACTAACATCACTCTAATACCAAAACCAGGTATTAGAAAGAAAAGCTACAGACCAATGTCCCTAATGAATATACATGCAAAACTTCTCAACAAAATACTAACAAATTGAATCCAATGACATGTTGAAATAATTAAACACCATGGCTAAGTGGGGTTTGTATGACAAATACAAGGGTGGTTCAATACAAGAAAATCAGTTAATGTAATGCAGCACATTAACAAATTGAAAGGGAAAAATCACATGATCATCTTGATTGATGCTAAAAAAGCATTCGACAAAATTTAGCATCTTCTTGTGATAAAAATACTTCAAAGGAAGGAATAGAAGGAAACTTCCTGAATATCATAAAGGGCATATATGAAAAAACCATATCCAGCATCATACTTAGTGGTGAGAGATTGGAAGCATTCTCTAAGATTAGGGAGAATCTCTAATCTCCCCATTATCACAACTATTATTCAACCTTATACTAGAAGCCCTAGCTAGAGTGATCAGGCAAGAGAAAGAAATAAAAGGCATACAAATATGAAAGGAAGTAGGACTTCCATTATTTGCAGATGACGTGATTCATGAAAGAACCTGAGAAATCTATGGCAAAACTTCTTGAGCTAATAAACAAATTCAGCAAAATAGTGGTTTGCAAGATTAATGTACAAAAATCAGTAATGTTTCTATACACAAGTAATCACCTAACTGAGAAGACAATTATGGGAAAAAAATCCATTCAAAATTGCAACTAAAAGATTCAAATACTAAGAATGAACTTAAGCAAGGATGTAAAGGACCTGTACACAGAAAAGTATAAAACACTGCTCAAAGAAATCAAAAAAGACCTAAATAGATGGAAAGACAATCCATGCTCATGGATAGGAAGGTTAAATGTAGTTAAGATGTCAATTCTACCCAAATTGATCTACAGATTCAATGCAATATCAATAAAAATTCCAACAATCTATTTTGAAGACTTGGAAAAGCTAGTTATCAAATTTATTTGGAAGGAAAAGAGACCTCAAATAGTTAAAAAAAAATCCTAAAAAAGAAGAACGAAGTTGGTGGACTAAAACTTCCAGATTTTAAAGCTTATTATAAAACCACTGTTGTCTAAACAGCATGTGTATTAGCTAGGGTTCTCTAGAGAAGCAGAATCAGCAGGAAATATCCGTAGATATAAAATGTATAAAAGTGTCTCACGTAACCATGGGAAAGTAGAGTCCAAAATCCGTAGGGCTGGCTGCAAAGCTGACGACTCCGATGAAAGGTCTGGATGAACTCCACAGGAGTGGCCTGCTGGCCAAAGCAGGAGGAGAGACTGTCTCCTCTGAATCCTCTCCAAAAGCCCTCCAGCAATTAGACCAAGTGTCACTCACTGCAGAAGACACTCCCTTTGGCTGACCACAACTGCAATCAGCTGCGGATGCAGCCGACATGACCATGACCCAATTTCACGAAATGTCCGCATAGCAACAGACAGGCCAGCACTTGCCCAACCAGACAAATGGGCAGCACCACTTGGCCAAGTTGACACATGAACCTGACCATGACAGTCCACCCCTATCAACTTGGCAGCTATACACTTCACCTTAAACCATATTTAGTCACTAAATAGAAAACAATAAGACACATTTTTTCCTCACCTAACAATACTCAGTTGTCCTGCATACAACCAGAAATGCATTAAATCTCTCCAGAATAGGATGCAAGTCCTTGGGTAATATTCATTCTTAAACTTGATATCTTATAACTTAAATACAGTTCTCATTTCTGTAACTGAGCACATGGTTATAGGTCATATTTATCACTACCTTCTTCCACTACCCATTCCATGTTCTCTTTACCCTCAGCAAGCACTTCAGGTGGCTGTGGTACTTTGCCTGGTGGGGTGACCCAAACCTTCATTCCTGAAGTTTCAGAGCCATTGGTAGTCCTGCCTGTATTGGGTTCTTGCAGTTTTCCATTGATTTTAATCACAGGACATGGTAATACTAAAAGACGCCCTAGGTGATCTCCTATATTTCAGGAAAATTCTTTTTCACCTCCATTGTGTAATTGCAGTCCTATTTCCCCCGATAGTCAGGGCCAAACACCCCAGCCAGTAAAGCAATCCTCTTCTTGGCTTGTTGGTCCAGGGGCATAAGTAGCCAAAAGTGACCAGGTGGCAGCCTTAGATTACAGTTCAATGGAATCATTGTTGTTTCTCCTGGTGGCAGCGCTCCCTCTTCTGGAACTAAAAGCTGTAGACCACCAGAGCTCAAGGTCGCAGGGACAGGAAGCAAAAATTTTCCTAGTGGATCACTAGGGGTAATAGTGAGTGGTGCCACTCCCATTTCCACCCCTTGATACCTGGACCCATGGATTCTGGCTATGGGATAAATAGCACCATACAGTGGACACTGATTCAGAGCATAACAACAGCCTCCTGGAGAACATCACCACAGCCCTGCAAGGTATTGCCACTGTAATTGAGTTTTCAGAAGGCCATTCCACCATTATATCAATCCAGCTGCCTCTGGATGATGGGGAACATGATAAGACCAGAGAATTCCATGAGCATGTGTCCATTCTTGCATTTCATTTGCTATGAAGTGTGTTCCTTGGTCAGAAGCAATGCTGTGGGAAATACCATGATGATGGATAAGGCATTCTGTAAGCCCATGGATGGTAGTTTTGACAGAAGCATTGCATGCAAGGAAAGCAAACCCTTATCCAGGGTATATGTCCATTCCAGTTAGAAAAAAACCGCTGCCCATTCCATGAAGGGAGTGGCCCAAAGTAATCAACCTAGCACCATTTAGCCGGCTGGGTCACCTCGGGGAATGGTGCCATATTGGGTGCTGAGCATAGGTCTCTACTGCTGGCAGATTGGGCACTCAGCAGTGCCTGTAGCCAGGCCAGCCTTGGTGAGTGGAAGTCCCTGTTGCTGATCCCATGCATAACCTCCATCCCTACCACCATGATCACTTTGTTCATAGCCCATTGGGCAATGACAGGAGTTGCTGGGGAAAGAGGCTGACTGGTATCCACAGAATGGGTCATCTTATCCACTTGATTATTAAAACCTCCCTCTGCTGAAGTCACCCTCTAGTGCGCATTCACATGGGACACAAATATCTTCATGTTTTAGACCACTCAGAAAGGTCTATCAACATACCTCTTCCCTGGACCCCTTTGTCACAATTTTCCAATTACTGTCTTTCCAAGTCCCTGACCATCCAGCCAAACCATTAGCAACAGCCCATAAATCAGTATACAAATGCACCTCTGGCCAGTTCTCCTTCCAATCAAAATGAACAACCAGGTGCACTTCTCAGAGTTTTGCCCACTGGGAGGATTTGCCCTCACCACTGTCCTTCAGGGACAACCTGGAAAGGGGTTGTAGTGCTGCAGCTGTCCACTTTCGGGTGCTACCTGCATATCGTGCTGAACCATCTGTAAATCAGGCCCAATTTTTCTCTTCCTCGGTCAATTCACTGTTAGGAACTCTCCAAGATGCCATAGCTCTGGTTTGGGAAAGAGAAGGTAATGTGGTAGGAGTGGAGACCATGGGCATTTGGGCCACTTCTTCATGTAACTTACTTGTGCCTTCAGGACCTGCTCTGGCCCTATCTCATATATACCATTTCCATTTTATGATGGAATGCTGCTGCACACACCCAATTTTATGGCTTGATGGGTCAGACAATACCCACCTCATGATCGGCAACTCAGGTCTCATGGTATTTGGTGGCCCATGGTTAAGCATTCAGTTTCTACAAAGGCCCAGTAACAGGCCAAAAGCTGTTTCTCGAAAGGAGAGTAGTTATCTGCAGCAGATGGTAAGGTTTTGCTCCAAAATCCTAAGGGTCTGCATTGTGATTCTCCTATACAGGCCTGCCAAAGGTTCCAAACAGCATCTCTATTTGCCACTGACATGTCCAGCACCATTGGATCTGCTGGATTATATGGTCCAAGTGGCAGAGCAGCTTGTACAGCAGCCTGGACCTGTTGCAGAGCCTCCTCTTGTTCAGGTCCCCACTCAAAATTCGCAGTTTTTTCTGGTCACTTGATAAAAGGGTCGGAGTAGCACACCTAAATGAGGAATATTTTGTCACCAAAATCCAAAGTGACAAACTAGGTGTTGTGCCTCTTTTTAGGTAGGCAGAGCCAGATGAAGCAATTTCTCCTTCACCTTAGAAGGGATATCTCGACATGCCCCACACCACTAGACACCTAGAAATTTCACTGAGGTGGAAGGCCCCTGTATTTTTGTTGGATTTATCTCCCATCCTCTGTCATGCAAATGCCTTACCAATAAGTCTAGAGTAGTTGCAACTTCTTGCTCTTTAGGTCCAATCAACATGATATCATCAATATAATGGACCAGTGTGATGTCAGGGAGAAACAGTCAAGGTGCCTGTGGAGAAGATTATGACATAGGGCTGTAGAGTTGATATACCCCTGAGGTAGGACAGTGAAAGTATATTGTTGATCTTGCCAGTTGAAAGCAAACTGTTTCTGGTGGCACCTACTAACAGCTATTGAGAAAAAAGCATTTGCCAGATCAATAGCAGCGTACCAGTTACCAGAGGGATGTATTGATTTGCTCAAGCAATGATACCACATTCGGAACAGCAGCTGCAATTGGAGTTACCACCTGGTTAAGCTTACGATAATCTGCTGTCATCCTCCAAGACTCATCTGTTTCCTGCACAGGCCAAATAGGAGAGTTGAATGGGGATGTGGTGGGAATCACCACCCCTGCATCCTTCAAGTCCTTAAGAGTGGCAGTAATCTCTGCAATCCCTCCAGAAATCTGGTATTGCTTCTGATTTACTGTTTTGCTAGGTAGGGGTAGTTCTAGTGGCTTCCACCTGGCCTTTGACACCATAATAGCCCTTACTGCATGAGTTAGAGAGCCAATGTGGGGATTCTGCCAGTTTCTCAGTATGTATAGTCCAATAAGCATACTGGAACTGGGGAAATAACTAGAGAATGGTTCCAGGGGCCCACTGGACCCACTGTGAGACTGAGCTAAAACTCCATTGATCACCTGACCTCTATGGTGGACAAGAGTGACATTTTGGGTCCCTTTGAATTCTTGTCACTTCTGAATCAGATTCTAATAATTCCCAAACTATCTGATCTTTTCCTTTTCTCCAATGCAGTTATCCTGGTAAAGGGCCGTCAGTCTCCTTAAGGAAGGCTTGGAGGAAGATTAACAGTATGAATTTGTGCAATGTAACAGCGTCTTCCCCCAAAGGGACCTAGTCTCCCCCTCATTCAAGGGGCTTTGGGTCTATAAACTGTCTCAAGTCTGGAAATTGATTAAGGGGCTGTGACTCTGTGTTTTTGTAATTCAAGTTAGACTTCTGTTCACTTGACCTAGAACTCTTTTGTTTATACAGCTCAAACGAAAACTTAGTAGACTGCCCATCTATTGTATTTCTAGGTACCCCATGATTTACTGGCAAATGCCACAAGTCTCTGAGAGTCAGATTATTTTGACTTTTGTTTTGAGTCTTCTGTCTATTATGATAGCCACATCCACCTTGTTTTTCGCTTTTCCAGGTGCTGCCACCTGGCTTCTGCCAACTTGGGATCTGGTCATCCCCATCGTGTTTAAGGATTCCAGCTCAGTGACAGCACTTCCCACTGTAATATCTGACCTACAGAGAAGTGCAACTACAGAGCTCTTCAGGGATGATGGAGCTAGTCTCACAAATTTATTTCTCACAGTTCTGGTAAAAGGTGCATCCTCTGGACATGTCTGGGGTGTAAGAGCAGGCTTTGCATGATAAATGCATTCTAACATTCCAATCTCTCTAAGCCTCTGGATCCCCTTATCTACATTATATCAGGGCAGTTCTGGCATTCAACCTCAGGTAATGTTGGCCACCTTTTGATCCATATTTCAGCCAATCATCCAAACAAACTCTTAATGCCTTTTCTAACCCCTTGTGCTATAACACTGAATGCAGAATCTCTGCTTAGTGGGCCCATATCAATAAATTCAGCCTGATCCAGCTTTATATTCCTCTCACCATTATATCATACCCTTTAAGTCCATTGCCACACATATTCCCCTGATTTCTGTCTACATAAATTGGAAAACTCACACAGTTCTTTTGGAGTATAATGTACTTCCTCATGTGTGATACTTTGTACCTCACCTTTTGGGGCCTGTTGGGACTTTAGTGTAGTTAGTTATAGGTCTGGAAGAAATGAGGGGTGGTGGGGATGGTTCATGAAAAGAATGAGAAGTATCTTCCAAGTCATTTCCTTGAGGGCATTCATCTGCAGTTTCATTTAGTGAAAAATGATTAATAACTCTTGGGCTAATCTCTTCAGGTGGAGGTTGGGTGGTCAACTCTTCAGGGCAGGCTAGAGGTGGGGTGGCTGTGTCCTCAGGGCAGACTATTACAGGGTTATCTAGAGAAGACTCTGCATGCCCGAGGGTTTCAACCTCTCTACCGACGTCATTATCAATCAATATGTCATCATCCCATTTTTCAGGTTCCCACCCCTTTCCAATCAATGCCCTCACTTTAACAGCAGATACCATGCAAAGTTGAGATTTCAACTTACGTTGTCAAGTTGCTACTCAAACAATAAGATTCTGAGTCTGATTTTTGGAGAGCTCAAGCATACGGCTATATGAAATAAGATTTTCCTTCAGAACACTCATAGAAACGTTTGCATCTGTCAGACGGTGTGTAAGCTTCTCATTTGAAGCCTTAAGCCCATCCCTCTCACTCATTAATGTATCTAACGACAATCAGCCAACATCTCTATACCTCCTATTTCCACAAAACTCCATAAAGGTGTCTAAAACATTATCCCCCAGAGCCTGGCTTCGTACAAGTGAAGCATTAGAAGAATCAAATGGTGATA
>PVIY010012908.1:0-60565 GCA_004026745.1 Myrmecophaga tridactyla
ATGACTAAAGTCGGGTGTGTATTGGAAGACCAGGTTACTAAATAATGAACTATTTGGGCAAATTGAGTTTCTGGCTTTAATTCGTGATTTATGGAAGACTTGTTTGCTCCACAATGTTCTCTTGAACCTGTTCCCAATTTTCTTTTGTAACACTTCCTATGCTATACCTTCAATATTTACCTCCTATCGAAAAATGCAAGGTTGACAAGGGGTCAAAGACCAATTACTTCTGTGTCCCCAGAGCTTGGCAGCAGTTGCTATATAACCATCTGCAAAGAGAACGAATATACCCGCTTCACAATCTGCCTCATCTATCAGTATTCTCGTAGCTTCAGTGATGGCCGCAGAAGTGCAGTCACTTCTGCCCACACCCCAGCCCACCCCACCCCCATTCTCTGCACTGGGAAGGGAAAGGGAAAGCCGGGCCCCTGAGCCTCTCTCCAATCCTGCCACTCTCTTTTATGTCTCTTAACTACGCACAGGAAGAGCTCTGTGGAAGCACTTCCCTGGTCACTAAAAATAAGGAAGAAAATACATGGAGTCTGCTGTGGGTTGTGTCTCAGACAGCCACGAGACCCGAGCGCCCCACAACAGAAGCAGGGAGGCCGTGGGCATTGATTCCCCCCGCAGGGTATGTACGTTCAATGCATGGAAATCCCAAACCCATCTCTGAACAAATTGCTTTTCCAGAGCCGCTGGTTGTTGTTTCCTCTGCCACTGGAAAATTACTTTTCTACTTTCTTTTTAAATGGTAGCCAAGCTCACAGCTGGGAACACACAGCAGCTGAACACACACTCATCTACACCTCTTGGTGCACACGCACACAACACACAATACTTCTCACAGTGAACAAACATAAGCTACACCTCACAGTCCACTCGCACACCCATGCCAATCCTCATGGTGCACTCACACATTTACACACTACCCCTTACACTAGATACACACAATTTTTAAACCAGGTGATTAAAAGTTCGTGCACTACTCTCCAGTGGCCCACAGGGACCTAATGCAGGCTGCAGGACAGGTACCCTGGCTGGTGCTTAATGATGTACCCACCCTCCTGGACCAAGTCTCACCTACAGATGCTAAGAGGTGGTGGCAGCTTTTGTTTCCTACCAGGAACAGGGGAACAGTTTCAGGTCACCTACAAGGCCATGAGTCCATGTCTGCAGGCCCCAGGTTCACACTCTGAGCCATTCCCTGCTCCCCACCCCCACCCTTGCCCGTGCTTCCCTGCTGTGGTCCCTTGGAGACCCTGGTTCTTGGTTTTCCACCGGGAGACAGGTACACCTGCCACTCTTTTCAGGGACCCTAGGTCAGCTCCAGCCTCTTGCTGGCTGCCTGCCCCTCCCCAGACTCTGGCGACAGTGGTGAAGCCATATCACTTTAGGGGTGACATGCTTTCTTCCAGCCTGGCCTCTTCACACACTCACACACACACATCTTCCTGGCGGGCACGGAGGGGTGGGTGGCTCATGCCCAGAGTCAAAACACCTGGCTGCTGGGGCCAAGCGACCTCTGCTGAGCACGCTCCCAATCTCTAGGGCGTGTGGTTTCGTGCTCCCCCTCCCCACCATGGGGAGCTGTCTACCCCCATCGCTTCCTTCTGGCCAGCGCTGCACAGCGGCGACAGGAGAGGCCATCTCACTCTCTCTTCCTCTTGGGCCCAGGGCAACACTCTTATTCTCTGATTCTTGTGTACTCAAAAAGGGGGACACTAACTGGCCCTCACTGAGAGCTCATGGGGTTTTTCAGAAGAGTCAACTTACTTGGGAAATGTGAACAACAGGGATAGGAATAATGGAAACGGGTGGTTTCTTTCTAATTAGTGAAAAAAAGAGATGAGTAGCAATTGAGAGGGTTTTCAAGGATTCTCAGGAGAAAGGGTAGAAAACATTTGTGTGTGTGGAATTGGTTGCTCTAGCTGTGTATTTGTTTTAAAAAGCACATGGTTTCATTCCTGCACCAGCCAGTCCCTCTGTGGTTCGATGGACCCAGCTGAGCTTGCTGAGTCTCCCAGTTGGCTGGCCAATGCTCAGCCCTGGGGCAGCCAGGCCTTGGCTTCACTTTCCAGTTCAGCTTCCTGTGGGCTCCTGGCTGGGGCCTTCCTTGCCCCTCTCGGCTTTCTTGAGGAAGGCGTGGTTTTCCCCTGCTGTCCACTCTGACATGTTACTTACTTACCAGGTCACTGCACCACTCCAGTTTGCCCAAGACAATCCCAGCTACATGCCCTTCACTCAGGGGGCCCTGGCCTGGATAACAAATTCTATGGTCACCCCATTCATTTGCAGTTCCTCTGCCCCCCACCAAAGTGGGCACCCCTATTCCTGCTTCTAAGCCCATCACCCCTGGGACCCACTGACTCCTGGGGCCTGGGCACCCTGGAGTGTCTTGCCCAGGCACTAAGCTAACTCTGACCTTTCACTACTCTAGAATATCATCTATGTAATTCTAAAGATTTGGAGGAAGGCGTGTGTGTGTGTGCGTGTGTGCAGATGCATAGATGTGTATACACTGAGGAAAGAGAACTAAGGAACATTTGCTTAAAATAGCTTATTCTTATTTAGAAACCCAGGCAAGTAGTCACTGCACTCTTTTGATAACAATATATGAAAAAGAAAATTGTTATAAAAATGAACTCAAAATGGATCAATGAGCTAAATGTAAGAGTTAAAACTATAAAACTCTTAGATGAAAACACAGGGGAAATCTTTAAGACCTTCTATCAGGCAATGGATTCCTAAATATGACAACAGATGCACAAGCAACAAAAGAGAAAATAGATAAATTGGACTTCATCAAAACTAAAAACTTTTGTGTATCAAAGAACATTATCACAAAAATGAAAAAAACATCAGAATGGGAGAAAGCTCCAAATCCTATAGCTGATATAATTTAATATCCAGAATATATATAATACCTACAACTCAATAACAAAAAGTCAAACAACCCAATTAAAAAGTGGGCAAGTGCTTGAAAAAGCATTCTCTAAAGATATACAAATGGCCGATAATTACATAAGGAGATACTTAACATCATTAGTCACTAGGGAAATGCAAATCAAAACTACAATGCCATACCACTTCACACCCATTAGGATGACTACTATTAAAACATGGAAAACAACAGGTGTTGGTAAGGATGTGGACAAATTGGAACATCTGTACATTGCCTGTGGTTGTGTGAAATGATGCAGCCACTGTAGGTAATAGTTTGGCAGTTCCTCAAAAAGCTAAACATATAATTGCCATTTGAACTGGCAATTCCGTTCCTAGATATATACTCCAAAGAACTGAAATTAGGGTCTCAAACAGACACCTGTGCACCAATGTTAAGAGCGGCATTATTCACAATAGCCACAAGGTGGAAGCAACCCAAGTGTTCCTCAACAGATGGATGGAAAAGCAAAATACATAGAGTGGAGTGTTATTCTGCCATAAAAAGAATGACGTTCTGATACATGCAACAACATGGGTGAACCTTAAAAACATTACACTGAGTGAAATGAGCCCAACATAAAAGGACACAGATTGTATGATTCTCCTCATATGAAATATGTAAAATAAGCAAATTCATAGCATCAGAAAGGAGAATAGAGGTTACCAGGAACTAGTGGAGGGAGATAGGGAGTTATTCAATGGGTACAGAGTTTCTCTTTTGGGAAGATGAAAAAGTTTTAGCAAGGGAAGATGTTGATGGGAGCATGACATTGGAAAAGTAATTAGTGTCACTTAATTATACACTTAAAAATGGTTAAAATGGGGGTGCATGGGAGTTCAGGGGTAGAATTCTCGCCTGCTATGCAAGAGACCTGGGTTCGATTCCCGGCCCATGCACACCTCCCCTCCCCCACAAAATGGCTAAAATGGCAAATTTTATGTTATATATATATATATATTACCACAATAAAAAAGGAAAGCCAGAAGCAATAAATAACAAGTGTTGATCGAAAGACTAAAAGAAGAAAATTGAAATGTTGGTGAAGATATTCCCTACTCATATAGTAAAACATCACTTGATAAAGCCAAACTGAAAGGCCACTAAAAGTAAATACACTTTTCACTGGACGAGTGACCTGAATTTTTTATTTCATATTTTTATTCCAGCTTAGACACTAAAATTACAACAGACGCTTTTCATTTTGCATTTATCACCAAATTCATTTCCTGTTATTGTGATTTCAACAATGGAGGGAAGTGTTTAATTTTCAAAAGTTTTCATTTAACTTTAATAGAAAACAATCCCAGACAAGTCTACTTAAAAAAAAAATAAACCTATCAGTTCTGAATAAAAACTCACTTGCTTATAAAAACTAGTTTATCTAATAATTTATAATATTAGCACCACCCTAAGCCTCTCCTTTGGCCTTCCAGGCACAACCAAAGGCCTTTGACATTTGGATGAAAAATGTGGACTGCCTTGCCCATAGCCCAGGGCCCAACAGCCGCAGCTCTTCTCCCTGCTGCTGGCGAAAGCATGCAATTTCAGACACCACACGTCCCCAAGTCCGGGGCTTTTCACCACACTTACGTCTCATCCGTGAAGGCTATTCCAAAGTATTCCTTTTCCTTAAGATTGAAGTGAGATGCCACTAGGTCGAGAAGCTCCTTGGCCAAAAGCTTGGGCTGGGGGAGAAGAAAACGGAAGAAAAAGAAAAAAGGGAAAAGGGTAAGTGACAAGAGGCTACCTTTCCCAAAACAGGTAATGTCAGGATTATATAATTTTTTAAATAGAATGTCTCAAAGCTCAAGTATATCAACAAGAATGATTTTTATAATAACCAACAGGAGTAGACACTGAGTTCACAGCTGAGCAAAGGGTCATGGGCAGATTGAGGGTTTCTATCTAGTTTCAAGGTCGTTTGTTCTATCAACCAATGGCACTTGCTCCTTGGCAAGCTGATTAGACCTTGGGGCTCTCCACTCCCACAAAGTTAAGAGTACATTTTACGCTGGACTGAAAAGAAGATGACTTATTTAAAATATATATATATTTATTCAACAAGTATATCTAATAAACAAATATCATATTTTCCATATGCTGGATGCTGTTTCAAGCACTTTACAAGTGCCAGCATCTTCAATCCTTGTCCGATGCTCTGAGGTGACTCCTGCTATTAAACCCATTTTATAGGGAGGACATCGGCACCCAGAGATTAAGCATGTGTTTACATTTGAATTTGCATTTGAATCCAGGACATCTGGCTCCAGTATCTGGGTCTTCACCACTCTATCAGGCTACCATAATTTCAAATATAAACAGTTAGAGTACACTTACAGAAGAATAGTTAAAGATTAAGGCCAAAGAGCCTTGAGAATAAAGTCAAAATTCAACCCCCCTCTGCCTTTTCTCAGAAGAACAGCTCTTCAGAATTTTTTTGTCATAAACGTTTTCTTAAAAATCTCTGCAAGGGAGGGCCCAGCCTCTCCAGAACATCAATGAGTTCTATCCCCCTGTCCCATATTATTGACAGCCTCTTCCAACATGAAAACATCAGAATGGGCACAGTCCAAATACCCATAAAGAGTAGTGAAAAAGGCCAAAGTTGATAGCGGATATCCATATTCCAGAGAAGGGAGGGTTTAACAAATGAGTATGATTTCTGAATCATTATATTGATATTTCTTTTAACCTCCAGTATCTTTGATCAGCTAGAAGTAAAAACCTAAAATTGTGGAATTATAACCCATACAAAACTCTGAAATCTGTTCTACAACTAACTGTTGCTATGTGCTTTGAAATGTACTGATTTTTTGTATATGTTATTTTCACAAAAAAGAAAAAAAAAGTAGATTGTGATGAGAAAAAAAGTAGAAGGGGAATGCTGAGAAGCAACTTAATTTGTCCCATGGAACCTGCTAAAGGTTCAACAATTGGTGACACCAGATAAATCAAGAAAAGTTGTAAAGAGCAGCCAAAAGGAGAGGAGGGTTGATGGAAAGTCCATTTAAGAAGCAATTAGGATATGACTTCCAGGGATGAGTCTGACCCTAGCACCATGGGATCGACAATGCCTTCCTGACCAAAGGGGGAAAATGATTGTAACAAATAAGGTATCAGTGGCTAAGAGAGTTCAAATAGAATCAAGAGGCTACTCTGGAAGCTACTTTTATGCAAGCTTCAACTAGATATTGCTAACTACTATGGTTTGTCAACCCCCAACCAAAACCATTCCTGCCAATCCTAAAGAACACCCAGAGCTCTAGCTGAGGTTCCACAAAGGCTCCATGCACTATGATTTCTTTCCAGAGACCTACAACCTCCAGATGGGTCCCTGGACCAGATAAGCTCTGAAATGCAGAGGGGCCAGATGTTCTCCAGAACATCAACTAGTTCCATCTCCTTATCCCATATTATCAACAACCGTTTCCAACATGAAAAAGTTAGAATGGGCATAGTCCAAATACCCCTAAAGATTGAGAAAAAGATCAAAGGAGAAGGTGACACTATAACAGAGAAGATAGGATTTAACAAATGAGTATGACTGCTGATTCATTATATTGATACTTCTTTTAGTCTCCAGAGTCCTGGAGCAGCTAAAAGAAAAAACCTAAAATGTGGAACTGTAACCCATACCAAACTCTGAAATCTGTTCTATAACTAATTGTTGTGGTGTGCTTTGAGATTTATTGCTTTTTTTGTATATATGGTATTTCTCACAATAAAAAAAGAAAAGCAGCAAGAAAAAAGTTAAAAAAAAAAATCCCTCTAGGAGTGACATCAGCAAGATGGCAGAATAAGCAGCTCTAAGATTTTGTCCCTCGCCCCCAACATTGAAAAACCAGCAGAAACTGGCAGAAACAATATTCTGAGAACTATGGAAGAGAGTCCAAGATTACAATAATGAAGGGAATGCTGAATCAAGTAAAAAGCAACCTTAAAATGGGAGGAAAACCTTGTGCTGCCTCTACTAAGCTTCCTCTGTCCTCCCCTGGCTTGGCATGGCACCAGCCCATGCTCTAAGTACGGGCTCCTGGGCATGGCTTCTGCAGGGAGCAGACTACCCTGTATCCACACGTGGGGGTATGTGCACATCTGCACCAATCTGTCTGGTGTGGTCTGAAGGACTAATTCAAGATGCTCATCTTTGTCTCATTTGTCCCAGAACCTATGCTGGACATGGAAATAGGTGCCAGTACCACTAAAATACTGTAAGAAAACAAGCAAACCACAGTGGTCTGGTACAAAAGAATATGGTTGAGACATACAATATAGTGCCTGGGGCTGGGAGGCAAAGCTGTTAATTTCCTGGGGAGAAGGAGGCATTTAGAGTATCTGTGTATACAGGGGAATGATAAGGCCATTTCAACATGAATATCACAAGGCATTCAAAGAAACAAGAAAAGAACAGCCCTTTCAAAGGAACAAATTAAATAACAGGAACCATTAATGAGGAATACCAGGCATTGGGTATACCAGAAAAAGACTTTTTAAAAACTGTCTTAAATATTCTAAAAGAGATAAAGGAAGCAAAAACAAAGAACTGAAAGAAGTCAGGAAAACAATATATGAACAAAAATGAGAAGCTCAATAAGAGATATAATTATAGAAAAGGAGCCAAATATAAATACTGGAACTGAAAAATATAGTAACTGAAATAAAAAATTCCCTAGAGAGTTCAATAGCAGATTTGAACAGGAAAAATGGAAAAACAAAACAAAACAAAAAAACAACAGTGAATTTTAATATAGGACAATTGCAATTATCCAGTCTGAGGGAAAGAAAGAAAAATAAAAATAAATGAAAAAAAAAGTGAACTGAGACTAAGGGGACTTGGGACAAAATCAGGTATCTGGAAGCCCCAGAAGGAGAAGAGAGAGATAAATCAGTATTAAATGAAATAAAATTGTTATAGATTTAGAATGTCAAATTTAACTCCCATAGTAACACCAAGAAAATATCTTTTAAAAATTAGGCATAAATGAGAGGAAAAAAAGGAAATGAGAAGGGATTCTAAATGCTTCACTACAGGAAACCCATGAAACACAAAAGTAGGCAGTGATGGGAGAAATGAGGGTAACCAAATAGCAAAACAGCAAAGTAACTCCTGCATCATCAGTAATTTATTCAGAATACAAATTGATTAAACTCTTCAGTCAAAAAGCAGAGAAACTGGCAGAGTGGAATAAAAAGCAGAGCCCAGCTATACGCAAAAAGGATAAAAAAAATATGATTCAAATACATGTTCTTTACAAGAGACTGTCATTTAGACCCCAAATGCAAATAGTTTGAAAGTGAAAGGATGAAAAAAATACTGCATGCAAATAGTAACCAAAAGATTGCTGGGGTAGCTATTCTAATATTGAAAAACAACAACATGCCAAAGGACATATCAGGAATGTGAACAGACAACCTACACAATAGGAGAAAATAATTGCTAACTATATATCTGATAAGAATTTCATACTAAGAATATATCAAGAACCACTACAGCTCAACAATAAAAAGACAAACCAATTAAAAATGGACAAAGAACTCGAATAGACATTTTGTCAAGACATTTTGTCAAAGAAGATACACAGATGCCCAGTAAGCACATGAAAAGATTTTCAACATTATTTGGAAAACGCAAATCAAAACCACAATGAGGCACCGTTTCACACCCACCACAGTGACTAGTATTAATAAATCAGAAAATAATAAGTGTTGGCAAGGATGTAGAAAAGCAGGAACCTATTCATTGCTGGCTGCATCGCAGAAGGGGATAGCCACTGTAGAAATCAGTTTGGCAGTTCCGCAGAAAGTTGAACAGAGGGTTACTGAGTGACCTAGCAATCCTACTTCTAGGTATCTACCCAGAAGGACTGAAAGCAGGATCTTAAACAGACATTGTACACTAATGTTTATAGCAGCATTATTCACAGTAGCCGAAAGGAAAAGCAACCCAAGTACACATAAACTGATGACTGGATAAACAAATGAGGTATATACATGCAACAGAATATTATTCAGCCATAAAAAGGAAAGAAGTTCTTGGATAAACCTAAAGATATCATGCGAAGTGAAATAAGCCATGCACAAAAAGTCATTATTTTGTACAATCTTGCTTTTATGAAATATGTAGAAGAACTAAATTTCATAGTGACAGATAGTAAATTACAGTTTTTCAGGGGATGGCAGGGTGAGGGGGGAGGAGAGGGGAATGGGAAATTATTGCTTAATGGGTGCACAGTGTCTGTCTGGGTGAAGACAAGGTTAGGATAATGGATAAAGATGATTGTAGCACAATATTTTGAATGTAATTACTACTGATGTATATACATGAAAGTGGTTAAAATGGTAAATCTTGAGTTATATGTTACTACAATAAAAAATCTTTAAAAAAAATCTCTCAACAAAGAAAAGCCCAGGACTGGATGGCATCATTAGTGAATTTTACCAAACATCCAAAAAAGAATTAATACTGGTCCTTCTTAAACTCTTCCATAAATTGAAGAGGAGGGAACATGTTCTAACTCAAATATGAGGTCAGCCTTACCCTACTACCAAATCCAGAAAAAGATATCACAAGAAAAAATTACAGATTAATATTCCTTACAGATATAGAAGCAAAAATTCTTATTAAAATACAAGCAAATAAAATCAAACACCGTAACTGTGGCATTTTGAAAGTATTATATACCCAAGAAAAGCCATGCTTTAATCCTGAGTCAATCTTGTGGAGGCAGCCATTTCTTTTAATCCTGATTCAATACTGTAAGTTGGAAACTTTTGATCGTATTGTCTCCATGGAGATGTGACATGCCCAACTGTGGGTGTGACCTTTTGATTAGATGGAGATGTGACTCCACACATTCAAGGTGGCTCTTGATTAGTTTACTGGAGTCCTTTAAAAGAGGAAATATTTTGGAGAGAATTAGAAATGACAGATGCCTCAAAGCCGACAGGGCCCAGAGCTGACACAGATGCCCGGATGCTTGGAGATGCTCGGAGTCCAGCAGGTGTCACCATGAGACGTTAAGCAAGTCATAACCTAGAGAGAGCCAAGGGAAGTCAAGAGATGAAAGTCAGCCCTGGAGAAGCAAAGCGAGGAACCGCCACAGGAACAGAGGCTGAAAGCATCAAAGACCAGGAGCAAGGGGCCAGTGTGCCTTCCCAGCCGCCAGAAGTGTTCCTGACACAGAGGCCTTCCTTGAATTAAGGTATCTTTCCTTAGATGCCTTAGTTTGGACATTTTTATAGGCTTAGAATTAAAAGCTTGTAACTTATTAAATTCCCCTTTTAAAAAGCCACTCCAGTTCTGGTATCTTGCAATTCGGCAGCTTACTAACTAATACAATAACCAAGTGGGATCTATCCCAGAAATTCAAGGATGATTCAACTATAGAAAATAAAGCCATGTAGTATATCCCATTAAAAGAATGAAGGCAAAAACAAAACAAACCCATATATCTTCTTAATTGGTGCAGGAAAAACATTTGATAAAATCAGCATCTTTCCTGATAAAAACACTCAGGAAACAAGGAATAGAAGGGAACTTCCTCAACATAACAAAGGGAATTTAGGCAAAACCCACAGCGAACATCATACTCACTAGTGAAAGACTGAAAACTTTACTCCTAAGATCTGGAGCAAGACAAGGATGCCTGCTTTCACCACCGTATTCAACAATGTACTAGAAATTCGAGACAGAGCAATTAGGTAAGAGAAAGAAATAAAAGGCATCCAAATTGGAAAGAAAGAAGTAAAATTATAACATATTTGCAGATGACATTATCCTGTATATAGAAAATCCCATAGAATCCACAAGACAGCATTAGAGCTAATAAATTCAATAAAGTGGTAGAGTAGAAGATCAATATGCAAATACCAGTTTTGTTTCTATACACCAGCAATGGACAATATGAAAAGAAAATCAAGAAAACAATTCTATTTACAATAGCACCTAAAGCAATGCGACATCTAGGAATAAATTTAGCCATGGATGTAAAAGACATGTACACTGAAAACTATAAAACGTTGCTGAAAGAAATGAAAGAAAACCTAAATAAATGGAAAGATTTCCTATGTTAATGGATTAGAAGACTTTAATAGTGTTAACATATCAACACTACCCAAAGCTATCTATAGATTCAATGCAATCCCTATAAAAATTCTAGCAGCTTTTTTTCCCCTGCAGAAATGGAAATATCATCAAATTCAGATGTAACTACAAGGGGCACCAAATATCCAAAACAATCTTGAAAAAGATGAGCAGAGTTGGAGAATTCATAATTCCCTATGTAAAAGCTTACTATGAGGATAAGGTAATCAAAACAGTGTGGAACTGGCATAGGGTAGACCAAGGGAATAGAATCAAGAGTCTAGAAATAAAGCCACACATCCATGGTAAATTGATATGGAACAAAGATGCCAAGTCCATTCAATGGGGAAAGAACAGTATCTTCCATAAATGGTGCTGGGAAAACTGGACATCCACAAGCAAAAGAGTGAAATTGGACCCTACTCTCATGCCATATACAAAAATTAATTCAAAGTGGATGAGTTACCTAAATATAAGATCTGAAACCATAAAAATCTCAGAAGAAAACACAGGAAAAATCTTCAGGGCCTTAAATTAGGCAATGGATTCTTAGATATGACACCAAAAGCACAAGCAGAAAAAGAAAAAAAAATAGATAAATTTGACTTCCTGAAATTTAAAAACTTTTGTGCGTTAAAGGACAATATCAAGAAAGTGAAAAGAAAACCTACGGAATGGGAAGAAATAGTTGCAAATCATATAAGGATTTAATATCCAGAATATACAAACTTCTACAAGTCAATAACTAAAGGACAAACAACACAATTAAGAAATGAACAAAGGACTTGAACAGAGATTTCTCCAAAGAAGATACACAAACGGCTATTAAGCACATGAAGAGAGCCTCAACATAATCAACCATTAGGGAAATGCAAATCAAAACCACAATGAGATGCCACTTCACACTCATAAGGATTGTTACTATTTTTTTAAAAAAAGAGAAATAACAAATACTGGCCAGATGTACAGAAATTGGTACCCTCATATTGGTGGGAATGTAAAATCAAACTTAAGTTATACATACTATTACAATTACAAAAAAATCCTCTAAGCCAAAGGCGTGCATGGGATTTTAGGCACAGAAGCACTTTAAAATTGGAGGGCACTGTCACTACTTCACTCACCTTGGTCTATCACTGTTGAAGTCACCTGGGACCCCTAGGCACTGAGGTGGGTGAGGGAAAGGCAGTCTGAGGGCTCTCAGGAAATAGTTATTTCTAAATTAGCCCAGATTATGGGCTGGCAAATGCATTGCCTTCCCTCTGGGACAACTGCCCTGTTCCTACCCACTGGTCTCCAAGTTCAGAGCAAAATCAAAGATTCCAGAAGAGGTAACGTGCATGCCCTTATTTTTGTACGTGTGTATGTGTACACATGCATGAGCATTCATGCACATCACTTTCCTTCCTCCTGAATATTTTCCCTATTCTGATGGTTCTCTGTTGGATTTCTCCTTAAGGAGAGAGGATAAGATGTGCAAATCAAGAGTTATGTGATATTTTGGTTTCTTATTTCACTTTTGCATGCAGTTCCTTTAATTCAACAAATATTTGCTGAGTGCCTACAAAATGTGCAGGGCAATAGCCAAATGCTGCACAGAGCTACAAAAGTGAGCAAGACACAGCGTCTGCTTCTACGACTCTCAGGCGTTTATAAGGGGCACTGGGTAAGAGTCAGCGTTCCTTTTAAAAAGCCAAAGGAGATGTTGCGCCCTTTGCTACCGCACTCCTGGGCTCCCAGGGTGGCAGCCTCTGGCCCCCAGTCACCATCAATTTATCAGTGAAACAGCTTGAGCTGACTGAAGTGGATTAGAAGCCACACCAGAGCTCCCTTCCCAGAAGACATAAACCAACAGGCAAAACCATCCTGATAAATCAGAACCACCTAATATTTTACATTTCCATTCACACCAAATAAAGTGAAAAAGCAATCTCTGTATCCCACAGGGAATTCGAGACTTTATGTTGGATCCTTTCCATAAATAGTAGAAATCCTACCTGTGGGGGTGCCGTGGTGTGGGTGGTCGTGGAGTAATGGTGGCATCATACCTAATAAATTACGGAGCAGTATGCAAGAAAAGGAGGCTTGCAAAGCTTCAAGTCTGTGCTGTGCCTGCCACAGGCTGCTGCGGGCTCTGCGGCCAGGTACCCAACCCCCATCTGCCCTCTACCCCACCTCCCAGGTATTTGTCCAGTTAGGAAGCATTTCATGTAGAACTGTGCAAGGGACCATCATTTTTTCCATTCAAATAATCACCATCCCTTTCCATGTAGTCATAGCATTTCTATGATACCTGTTTCTTAAAGTATTTATTTATTTATTTATTTATGTTTGGCATGGGCAGGCACCAGGAATCGAACTCTCACAAGGCAGTGAGAATTCTGCCACTGAGCCACCACTGCACTGCCCTTCTTAAAGTATTTTTGATAAATTTTGGGGTTTGTCTTTGAAGTTTGGGTCACATTTTTTTAACGTGTCTTAAATGGTGGCAAATCCTGCACTTGGAATGAATTTGATTTTTTTTTTCCAAATGTCAACAATTGGAATCAAGTCGTGGTTAATGTGAGTCTTCCCTGAGAATGAACCACCAGGTGTCTGACCCTGCTGGGCCACAGGGCAGACCCAAACCCTTGATGTCTGCACCAGGCAGTGGGTGCCACCTGGCAGGCCTTGTGCAGGCAGCCTCTGGTCTCTCCATGGAGCTGGTCACCACAACCCTATGTACACTGGAATTTCTACAGTGTGAAAATTAATTTCTTTGGCGACTCCTAAACTCTAGGCCTCTAAAAGACTCCTAGCAGAAGCAGTGTTGGTGGAATCAACTGTACCCTCCCAAGCTATCTGGATATGTGTCTTCTGAAAAAAAATAAAAAAGGTTATTCCATTATTTTACATAGCAGTTACAACAGATATGTACCAATAGATGGAGAAATAAAGGCACTGAGAAGAGTGACAACAGATCCTGGAAGATGCTGCAGTAACGACTCCTGAATATTAACTCCCATTAAAGTCACATTTTGATGTCTGCTCTCGTGGTGACTGGTGACACCCCAGGTGGGGGTGCCCCGTCAGAGAGAGAGAGGTCCCCACCCACACCTGAAGGACATGCAGTGTGCATGACCCAGGCCTCGCTGAAACTTTGGGGCTGTTTGTCACACCACAGCATAACCTAGCTGATTCTGCTTGGTGGGTTTAGAACCACGCACAGCATGCTCTGTGATTTCCTGATCTTGCAAACTAAGACAATTCGCCATCTTGACGTGAGATGATTAATGATCTACATTGTTCCTAAAGTTTCTTAATCGCATTTAGGGAAAGTTGTTGGCTAAGCAGAAAAGCGTTATGCGATTATGTACTTTGAAGGGATGTTTACAGAATCTCATGATTATAATTTGCCAGTTACTTGTGCGGTAAACATTTGTGGAGGTTCATAGGGATCAGACCAAAGATGGGCCAGAGAGGTGGCCTGTGGCCCAATCGGGTGTCACGGAACAAGCTGGGGGCGGGGGTCTAAATCCCCTCCAGGCAAGGCAAGCCCTTGGCAACAGCCTCCTCGGGACCACGGGTGCCATCAGAGAATTTAAGACGGACTTTCTCTTTCCTAAAATCAGCTCTCTTCACTCAATCACTTCTCTCTTCTCTTTCAGATTCTTTTTCCATGGTCCTCCTAAGTGTTTACTCCTCCTTATATGTCACAAATAAAACCGCTCGACAAACGTCCCTCTCCAGTTCACTCCTGGGTGGAACGCCTTCCCAAGGCAAGCCGGGCCTCGGGACCTGGGCTGCAGCCCTGTCCTTCGGGAGGAAGTGGGCGAAAGGCAGAGAAGCTCTGTGTCACTGGTGGTCAGACTCCACCGGCCGGCTGGGAGCTCCCGAAGGGGGGACCGTGCACAGCCGAGCTGCTAGCACAGAGCTGCTGCTGGCTCTACCGACACCTCGACCCGCCTTCCCCGAGGTGGGACGTGATCGGAGTTGAATCATCAGAATGACAGGAACACACAAATGCGCTGTCAGGGGCTCTGGGTATGCTCACCTGACGGCCCTTCCAGGTGGGCGGCACATCTGGGACAAGGTGTGTGGTGGCACCAGGCCTCCTTCCAGCTCTGCACTTACAGATTTTACCTCCACTTTTTATGCTCCTGGACAAATCAGACACCTTCCCCGTGCCCCAGTTTTTCTCATTGCTAAAGCGATAACCTGGACTCCTGTCCTGAAATACGGTGCTTTGTATCATTAAAAATTAGCTTCTTCCTCCCCTAAAATCTGCCTTGACTTGCCAAGGGTCATCTAAAACACTTTACACCCATTCTGAAGCCTCAATCTCATAAACTGACCCGTCTTTCTTTCTTTTTGTTTCTTTAACATTTTTTATTCGTGAAATATAGCATATATACAAAAAAAAGGCATAAATTTCGAAGCACATTTTAACAAATAGTTATAGACAGAAGTTAAAGTTTGGTACTGGTAACAGTTCCACAATTTCAGGTTTTTCCTTCTAGCTGCTCCAAGATACTGGAGCCGAAAAGAAATATCAGGGAAGGTGTCTAAATTGTCCAAGAGCATATTTAAAGTGGTGGTAAAATATGTAAGTGCAGAGCTGGAAGGAGGCCCGAGTACCACCTCATTACCCTTCTCCAGGACTAAAAGAAATATCAGTATAATTAGCTAAGACATTGGAGACGAAAAAGAAATATCAATATAACGATTCAGCAGTTATACTCATTTGTTAAATCCCATCTTCTCTGTTGTAATTCCTCCTTCTCCTTTGATCCTTCTCCCAATCTTTAGGTGTATTTGGGCTATGCCCATTCTAACTTCTCCATGTTGAAAAGGGCTGTCAACAATATGGGATAGGGGGATGGAACCAGCTGATGTATGGAAAGGCTGGCCCCTCTGGGTTTCAGGACTTATCTGGCCTAGGAACTGTCTGGAGGTTATAGGTTTCTGGAAAGTAAACTCAGTGTGTGGAACTTTTGTAAAATCTCAGATAGAGCCCTAGGTGTTCTTGAGGGTTAACAGGAATGGTTTTGATTAGAATTTGGCAAACCATGGCAATACGCAATATCTAGCTGAAGCTTGCATAAGAGTAGTCTCAAGAATAGCCTCTCGACTCTGTTTGAAATCTCTTAGCCACTGATACCTTATTTCGTTACATTTCTTTCCCCCCTTTTGTTCAGGAAGGTATTTGTCAATCCCACAGTGCCAGGGCCAGGCTCATCCGTGGGAGTCATGTCCCACGTTGCCAGGGAGATTTTCACCCCTGGATGCCATGTTCCACATAGACGGTAGGGTAATGATTTTCCTTGCAGAGTTGAGTCCTGTCTTTCTTATATAGTCTTGGGCAGGTTACTTAACTTTTCTGCCTTAGTTTCCCCAGCTGCAAAACAGATGTGATACCTATAGCCATGTCACAGCGCTGAGATGGAACTAAAGAACTAATATTACCATGGCTATTTCAGATCTTCTTGATTAAGAATTATTACGGTCAATTTCTAGATGGCCTTGAATCATAAATGCTGGCCCCTCTTTGAAGCTAGGCTCTGTTTACCCATCCAAATTCACCTCTTCTCAATTTCCCACAGAAGTCCCAATTTCTTTTCAACCTATTTGTATCAAAGTAAAAAAAAAAACAAAACTCCACGCTCATATTTATTTGCAAATCTCTCCTTCTTCTTCCTTTTTAAATTTTATCCTGTTCAAGGCCACTTCCTCTGGGAAGTCCTCCCTGACCAGCTCAGTTCCAATGGGTCTCTTTCTCCTCCAATTTCTATAGCATTTGCCACAAGTACCTCATGCTCCCTTTGCATGCATGCTCTTGTAAATTTTATGTGAAATGTTTGACTGCCCTCGTATTGAAACCCCAAAGAACTCATACCTCCTACATTGCCTGGAATCTGTTACCCGCTGAAGAAAGTTCATGGTCGAGTGTAACAGGTGAATAAACTGGGTTGGCTATTCAAAACCCTCTGTTGGTGTGTGATCCCTCTTTGCAGTGCTCCATTTAGCCTGCTGCAGCAAGCCCAGGTGGAGGAGCTTTGTCCCAGTGACCCGGGAGGAGGGGGGTGGGGCCAGGGCAGCTCAGTGCTCTCTCCCTGGAGCCCTTTGTTGTTTATCCCCACCCCTTGAGGCATCTCTCAGATACTAAATCAAGAGAATTCCCCCTTCTGGATTAATCTCGTAAAAGAAAACCATCAACCAGCTCCCATCTGTGCTTAGGGAGGAGTCATGGCTGTGCTCCCCTCCCCAGGGCCTGGCAGAGAGCTCACCTCACCCTGCACAGTGAGACCCAAGGGGCACATGTGACCTCAGGGTTCAGGGGGACAGAGGGCATGTGACTGCAGGGGACAGCAGGGAGCTGCAGGGATGGGGGCACGTGACTGCTGGGAACAGGGGGACCACAGGGGATGGGGGGCAGCAGGGACAGGGAGACCTTAGTGCCTGCCGCCCAGGGTCCCCCTCCAGTGGCCTCCATTGCCATCCCTGCCCAGTGCCCAGCTCAGCCACTGCTACCCTCAGGAGTGGCCGGGAACATGGGCTGCAGCTGTGAGATGGCAGCATGGCCAGTCCCAGTCCTGGGAGGAGGAATGAAATGGAGTCCGCCTGCCCCTTCCTAACAGGTGGGTCTGAGGTTAACTTGTCTTAAAACTTAGAGGGACTGGGGAGGGCGAGGAAGGGCAGCCTCTTTGCAGCCCAGCCGATCACTGGGTTCCACAGAGCTGGTCTGGGCCCTGTACCTTCACGCTGGGGTGAAGCAATGTGCCAAGCGAGGGCCCCTTGGCTGCGGCTGGTTCCCAGTGAGGGAGTGGGACAGAGGCATGAGGTGAGATGGCCCAGCAGAGAGCGTGCCTGCGTGCATGCCCACTTCCCCGGCTTGCTTTCCCTTCCATGCTCAGGCTGATTTCCCTCCTGCCTTCTCTGGGTACAGCCCTGGATACTGGGGGTTCAGGAGGTGGCTCCTTCCCTTATGCAATTGTGCATGAAGGACAGTGGGGTCTTCTTAGCTCCAGGCTACCTGGGATGCACCGGGAGGTCTGCAAGCTATGAGAAGCCAGCCTGCCAGAGAGGGCAGTCCCTATGTCCCTGTGCATCCTGAACCTAAACCTAAGTGGGAAGAGACAAATCTTCTCTTCCCCATGAAGCCGGTGGCTGCCACAAGCAGCAATTTAGTTCCCACTTACTGAGTGCCTCCTCTGTCCCTCACTGCACGGGCGCCTCTAACTCATGCCCACAGCCGGTCCTCACCGGAAACGTGGTTGAAGATGCTGGTGTGACCTCCATTTGGTAGGGGAGGCTGAGTGAGTACAACTGCTAAGTGGCAGATGGTAACCCTCCAGGAAGTGGGTGGAGGTCGCCGAGGGATGCTGGCAGGGCACAGGGCAGAGACTGCCCACCCGACCCACTGCAATCACCCCACGAGGGGTTGAGGCGCCTGTGCAAGGACAGAGGGGGCCCCTTCCAATTCCGGGAGCTGACCCTGTCCTCTGTCAGCCCCCCTCAAGTAGGGACTGAGCAGCTTGCAGAGAGAAAAGACCCCAAAACTCTGAGGCAAGAAGGAAAGGAAACAAAAGTACATAAACAGAAGAGGAAAAAGGAAAAAGAAAGCCACTGACACCAACCATGCTGGCGACAAGGTTTCCCGGTGCCTGCCCCTTCTTCCCCGCCTCCCCTGGAGCTGCCATCTCTGCTGCTCTCCCGTGACAGCTTCTGGCTGCATGCTTTACTGGGTCATCTCAGTTAATCCACAAAACAACCCTGCGGTGCATTTTACAGATGAGGACACTGGCTCAGAAAAGCTGAGTCGTGCCCCTGAGGCCATGTCCCCCAGGGCTTGCGGGGCTGCGGCTAGGGCTGACTCTCAGGCCCTGCACTGACACACAGAGGTCCACGTCCAGCAAGGAGCAAACAGTCTCCTCTGAAGCAGGCAGGGAGCCTTGGGGCTGCTTTTTACAAATGCAACAGAGTTCTGCAGGACCCTACGTTCCCCAAGGGAAGGGCTTGTGACCCTTCACTAGCAGAGTGCCTGTTGGTACACAGCAAGTGTCCAGTAAAGGATTCTTACTGGGAGTGGGAGGGAATAAAGGACCAAGCATTTAGTTGTTCTCAGGCCAGCCCAGTAGGAAGGAGACCAGCGGATAGGACGAAACCCAGACCTTCTGTCAGGCTGAAGCACAGGACTGCTAGGCAAAGCTGCAGGGCCCCAGAGTGCCAGGTGGGACCCCAGAGTGCCAGATGGAGTGAGAGGGCATCCTCTCAGTGATGTGAGTGTGGTGGGATCCAACCAGATCTTTTGCCTTCAGACATGACCCAGTCAGGAAACATTGTCATAAACCTGAGAAAGGAGGCATCCTCTCCCTCCCACCCCAAATTCTCACCATCCCCAGCGGTCTCAGGCAGCTCCTTGAATCCCCCCTCCACCTCCCTGTTTCACTCTCAGTGAACACGTTGGAACCTATGGTTTCCCAGCTGGCTTTTCTCTCTTTGGTCTACTTCTCTTCTTTCCACAAAGTTTCTTCCCTCTTTGCTCAGACAGGGCACCACTGGGAAGAGTTGGGGTTGGTGTTCCTCTGGGGAGCAGGTCTCTCTCTTCATGCATTTGAATGATGCCCCACGGGGAGGCTCTGACAAGCCAATCCTAATAACTGTTCCTGCAGAAATGCAAACTGCTCTTGCAGCCGCTGGGAGGCTGCTTTATCCCCATCCCCTTGGGGCTCTCTGGGGGTGGGCAGGTGTTTGCTAGGGAGCTCAGGGCGACAGCACAGAACTGGCTGTCCAGAATTCCCTGCCCCCCACCCCAAGCAGCCCCTTTGCATCAGAAAAACAATCACCCAGGGTCAGTGCAGGGAAAGGACAGAAAGGCACACTCAACTTGCTTCTACTAGATTGGGTTGTCAAATCTGCAGCCCAAGCTCTGAGAGATTGTTTGCAAATCTGAAAAGCCTAAGGTTCTCGAGGTGTCAAACTCCATCCTCCACTCCAGCCGCACCCTAGCACTTCCATTTCTTTCCTTTAAAGAGAAGCTTGGGCTGCAGACCCCATCATATTTTATCCTATCCAAATGACCCCTGTGGATGTAAACCACCCACATGTACACAGGGAGGAAAAATAAATGCTCCAAGATCAAGACACGCTGGCAGATGGGTTCCCCCCTTCCATTGGCCAAATGGTGCCAGAATCAACTTGAGACCTTCACGAAAGCGTGCATGGAATTATTATTTGCCCGATACTCGGGGAAAAGCGGTGAAGGGTATCCCCAAGAGCACAGGGGGCAGCAACTGAAATTGGCCCCTAGGTGAGGTCCACCATCCGCATCATCAGTTTGGCAGTTGGCAGCTGCAAGCTTTGAGGGGCTTCTTTGGAAAAGGGTGGTGTAGCAATGCGGCAGAGAGGATGCATAAAGGATGGGCCATTTGCAGTGATGACGCCTGCTGTCCTTTGTGTAGGGCACGGCTGACATTCAAAAAAACCACCTTCCTTACTGCCACCCTTGAAAGAGAAACCTGGACCTTCTAGAATGTCGGTGTGGGCAGTTGGGAGGGGATAAAATGAATAGTCTAGTGCTGCCATCTACCTTACATGAAAGTAGGCAGAGCTTGGGCAGTGGATTTGAAATCAGGCCACAGGAGAGAAACTCAATTCTATCTGATGACACACACAGACGAGTCCACATTTCCCTTCACTTTGAAATGTTGGAATAACAATACCTACTTTTGAGGGTCATTGTAAGGGTTAAAGAGATTATCATTTAAAGTACCTGGTGCCAGAGAGACTCTCAAGAAAAGTGGGACTTTGCTGTTCATTCAGTAACAAGTCCCCAGCAATTGAACAAGGACCCACTCCAATCAGAACCTTTTGTGTGCCCTGTGGTCCTTTATCTCAGGAAGCCTGGGGGAAATCATCACAAAACAGTACGGAGAATAGAAAGCAGATGACATGCCTTAAAATGACACTTTTTCGGGTAGATACACCTGCTCTCCTAGTGTCTGCTCAGGAGCCCCCATTGGTATCCGCTGGGGTGATCTGCTTTTTCACACCTGTGCCCTCTTTTGAACCCCGCTTCTTGGGGTTCAAATTACCTTGTCAGGTCAGAGGAAAAAGCAGTCCCTCTCAGGCTGCAGTGACGCGCCTGGCTTCCCAGCATGTGCCATCATTTTAATTTGGAACTTGTCCAAGTTCCCTCTCCGTGGGTTGCCTCCCCAAAGCTAGGGTGCATTGCTGGCAGGTACATTCTAGAGAAATCCATTTTCCTCTGCTGCTGATGTCATTTTCAGTATAATTAAAAAGGTACCCTCACCAGGGTAAAGAGACGTGAAAATATGCACAGATATTGGTTTCTCAGGAGGCCACGGACGGAAGAGCAATTTCTGCCTAAAAAATTAGTTATTCCTGAAGGGCAGTTTCATTAAGTCTGGCAAGCAAGAAGGCAGAAGGCGAGGCAGGGAGAGGCCCCACCCTTCTGCTATGCTAATTAAGTGCCAGAAAACAGATGATGGACTCCCAGGCACAAAGAAAAACTGTGTGTGTTCTGAGCTTCTAGATTGAATATATTAGGTGACCCCAGTTACTTCCTGAAGATTTAGAGGAGGCTTGCAGAAGTTTAAATGGTCTAAGCTAGGACAATGAAGAACTTAAAACAAGACAGAGTCCATTTAAGATCACTGAAAATGCATGCTCACAAGCAGAGGAGATAAGCCAATTTCTTCTACCTAGCACAGAATCTGATTCTGTGTTTTCTGGCAGATAATAGGAAGAGAGAGAGAGAGAGAGATGTCCTGATAGGTTTCTTGAGCTTCATTAAGAGACAAAAGAAACGCGCAAAGTCCATTCGTTTCCTGGGAGGACACTCAAGAAGGCGCTTACTGAGTGTTTTCAACTGGTTTCTGGGAAAGGGAAATGTGCTCTTCCTAGGTTTGTCCTAGAGAACTCCAGGACAGGCTCTTTTCGATTCCATTCCCCCAGCCTGGAACGGATTAAAAAGCCATCTCCGGAAACCTGGTGGGATGTTCTGGGAGAGGTCTTATGTTAGATAGTTGCATATGTGAATCTGGCCAGAAATTTGGGAAGTAATGTTTCACCAGGTTTTAACACATGTGAATGTCAGCCGCCGGGCAGCTCTCGGCTCTGATCTTTCGTCTTGATTCTGAAGCCAAACCACATCAGAAGTATGAAGTCGGCCCCAACTCAGGCCCAGCAAAAAGGCCTCCTGCAGACCGATAAGGCTCCGACAGCAAGGAATGTTCCAGACATCACGTTCAGAAAAGCGAAAGCAGATGAGCTGAGTCACGTGCCCTTGGATACCGAGGGGGGGCGGACTGGAGGAGCTCTTCGGTCCCCCAGGAAGCAGGCCGGGCCCACCTGGATCTGCCAGAGCACCCTACCGGGAATAGCCCCTCTCCAGGTAGAGGCACAGGAGTTCCCCTGCTCACCATCGCTCAGCTGTTCCCCGGGCCGCCTCTCATTCAAGACCCTTCTGCAGAGGGTCGCACTGAGGCCCCTCCCCAGCCCTAGCACAGCAGGCCGAGTGGCTTGATCACTGCGCTGTGCTTTTGGGGTGCTCACTGGTGCACATGTCTCCACACATCCCATGACTCTTTACACCTTGGTCCAAGTCTATTTCTTGTCTGAGAGCAGAGGCTTTGGAGTAAGAGTTGTCTTTTTTTGTATGCTGTGTGCGGTGAGGGGGTCACATTTCATTCATTTCCGTGTTAACGTCCTATTATCGTGGGACCATTTATTGAATTTTTTTTTTTTTTTTTTTTGGCATGTATGGATCAGGAATCAAACCCAGGTCTCCCACATGGTGAGAATTCTACCACTGAATTACCGGAGCACCCCCTAGTAAGCGTTGTCTTATTTGTTGGCACAGAACCTGGTGCCAGAAATGGATGCCAGATGGCTGCACAGACAAGTGACTGGATGGTGAGGTGGAGGCAGGATTTTAACAGGAAGCCCTTCATGTGGATGATAACTGGGGACCCTGGAGTGCCCAGTCACAGCTCGTCTCTACCTTCTCCAGGGCCTGGGGTCAGTGCCCCCCATCTCTGGGTTTTAAGTCCCACCCCAACGTGAGTGGCTCCCAAAGCCTGGAAGAGACATCTCCAGCTGCTACCGGCTCCTCCACTTGAGTTCTCAGGCCTCCTGGAGGTCTGGGTTCCACTCTGGGCCAGCATCTTCTCTTCCATGTGTCAGCTGGCCAGCCCCCCTACCCCGAACCACTGCACCGAGGCTGTCAGGGCAACTGAGCACAGGCGGGTACTGTGGTCACCCAAATTCTGCCCTGGTCCCCTGCCTGCCTCTTCTTGTCCACTTGTTCTGTCAAAATAAAGCAAACCCTTGAGGGCCACCTGAAACATTTAACTTGAATACTTCTCGTGAAATGGTCCCTGGGCAGGGCAAGAGACCCCTACAACCTCTTCTTGCTGCTGGCACATGAGTAAAGCGGTGAACTCCCCCCGCTGGCCCCACATTCTCTTGTAAGCCCCCGACACTCCCTTTCTGGGGCACAAGGCAGATGCTTTCCATTCATCATGTCCATCTGCAGAGAGAAATTGTCACAGACAGTGACCCCGTGGCAGGAAGTGTCGTTTGATGGGAGCTGCTTCCCCTCACTTCTCTTCATTTCTCCCAGCCAGGCCAGCCACGGGCACAAAGGAGTTTGTTGTCTGTGCTGCTGCCTCTCAAAGGCTCTGGGGCAGACTCCTTTAAAGAAGTCAAGGATTCTGGGCAGTAGTAGCAGTAGAACAAGACGCTAAACAAAGAGTTAAAATATAAAATGTCTCCCTAGCTGAGCACCCTCCGATTCATGGCGTGGTAGAAAAAACGCCTGGACCAGATCAGAGATGGAGGCTTTTATCCCGACTGCTGCAGAATTCTGTGGCTCCAAGAGTAAAGAACCTGGGTACGCAGCAGACTGCCGCGGCTTCATATAACCAACCCCCATGCCCTACGGCGTCAGTGTGAGGCTGACAAATTCATACCATCCGGTGCCGCCACCTATGTTTACAACAGCCCTTCCGTGATTCACCAGGGAGCACACGGCAGGATGTGGAGAAAAGAGAAAAGGGAAGCTTGGACCCATCTGCTCTCACCCAGGGTCAATCGGTGCTTGTTTGTGTGTGTGTGTGTGCACACGTGTGTGAGCAGGTGTGCGGCTGTGTTTGCATGCATGTGTATGTGTGCATGTAATCCATTGCATGTGCACAGTGCCCATGTGCATGTTTGAGTGTGTGCATGTGTGTGTTTTCACCATCATAACTTGATTTTGAAAAACTGCTCACATCTGACACTTCTCAGTTGGACTGTGAGGCAGGGAGAGATGGGTGGGGAGCTCACATGCATAGTCCCTGCTGGGTTTTTAGACCAAACACAACTTCTGCAGCTTCTTAGTAAAGAGCAAAGCTCTCTCAGCCTCACCGGTTGCTATCTGGGAATCTGGGCACCAGGTTGCAGACCTCTGAACCCAGGGTCCTTGTTGGTAGAAGCAATGGCTTTGGACATCAAGCCCTGGATTGGGATCCTGGCTCCATGACCAGCTGTGGGGTCCTGACCAAGCAGTTTAACTTCTCCAAGCTGCAGTTACCTAGAAAATGGGTCTGACAGCACTGGCCCTATGGGATACTGTGAGGATTAAATAAGAGAGTCTGTGAAATGCAGTTCTGTTCTCCTCTTGGATGGGGGAGGAGGCTACACATAACTTATTTTGCAGAAAAGCATCATAAAATACCTAGATCAAGCTTTCCTCTCTGGGATATTTTGAAAATCAGTCATTTAAGTGAGTTCTCAACTATATTTTACTTTTTGTTTGCTTTGAATCCTTTTAAATTTATTAGAGCAGTTGTAGGTTTACAGTGTAGTTCAGTTCTTGACACTGGATTACTGCTTGATGCCTGTTAATTCCTTCCATACTTTCTCTGCACTTTCCTTCCACCCCTCACCTCTATCCACACCCTCATGCAATGGTTCCATCTGTGGGTCAGAGTCCTTCCAGTTACCATCGCCAGCGAACCCCCGGCATTTACTGGGGGTTGAGCTGAGACCCTCTATTATACGTATGTCAGGATGGATTCATTCCAAAAGTTCCAGAAACTGCTCTCGGCACAAAGCTTTCAAGACTTCCACTTCCTTAGTTGGAGAGGAGGGGCAAAAATAAAGTAAAACAAATGCAAAACCAGCATGTGCTCAACCTGCATTCTAACACACACGATTGGGCTTTAAAGGGAAACCAGACCAACTGCCCACCGCACTTGTCGGGGTGAACCTAGACACAGCCTCTCCTGCGTGCTCTCAATGAGCCACCATTAGAATCTCTCTGGAGGCATCTTCTGTGCTGTCCTTTCTGGCTACCTCATTGTTGTGCCTGCTGGTGTACAGGCAAAGAAGACTGTTTCTGCCTTTTGAGAGCTTGGGTGGGGGCTGCCCGTCACTCCCCAGATCCTCTAAGGTTCCCGAACCGGAAGGGGCATCTTGTAGTAACACCCCATGGGAACTGTTCTCCACAGGTGTTCCCACTGTTGGCTGTGCATGAGAGTCACCTGGGCAGCTGAGAAACTACAGATGTTGAGTCCCACCTAAGAGATTCAGATTGAGTGGGGCTTCGGTGGGGAGGGGGGGTGTCCCAGGAATGAGTATTAAAAAAAAAAACTCAGTTGATTCTGCTGTGAAGCTAGGATTGGGTTCTGCGCTAAGGGAAGAATGGCTGTGTTGGGGGAAATACTTATTCATGATGTCATTACCTTAAGGCACTCACAGCAAAGCAGCCACCACCACCACCATTTCGGAGGGAGACCCCTGCCCTGTCCCAGGAGCCACGCCCCAGCTGTGGCCTCAGGTGCGTTCAGTTCACCTCTCACCAAAATAACAGGTCTTCTCACAGGCTCTTTGTGAGTGCTGGGGACTCACTGCGGGACGCCCTTAGATCAGGACACTCCCCATCCAAGAAGGCATTTAGAAGTGCTCAGCGATGTATATACATTATCATGTTCAATCTTCTCATGACCCGACAAGGCAAGAACAACTGTTATCATTCCTTCTCCAAAGGCCAGGCAGCTACTATGCAGCAGAGTTAGATTTCAACCCTGCAGACTGAGTCTAAGTCTTGCCTCTTAATTGTGAGACTGGTGCTTGCCCTTGCTGGTGCTGCTTGTGGGGAAGACAAACGGAACCCACCCTCACCCCCCTACATTTAACACAATGTGTAGCAGGCTGTGACGGGGTCAGGGCATGGCATGGCTCACGGGAGGAAGGACAGTGTCCACGAGGTGTGCAGACCACAGGGGAGGACAGAGACTGGGCCACGCCACAGACCTGCGATTTCATTCTATGGGTTTAGGGGTCACACATTCAGATGGGAAGGTCGCAACTACTTTATGAGAACAGTGGTTTGGAGCTGTATAGCCCAGAAAACCATGTTCTTTTCCATTCCTGTGGGTGGGGACCCATTGTGAATAGGACCTTCCGATGAGGTGACTTCAGCTAAGGTGTGACCCACCTCATTCAGGATGGGTCTTAATCCTCTTACTGGAGGCCTTTATAAACAGGATGAATACAGAGAGACAGAGAACACCCCAGAAGCAAGAAGCTGAAAACAATGAAACCCAGAAGAGAAGGGAGAGCCCAGAAGATGCCATCACGTGCCTTGCCATGTGACAGAGGAGCCGAGACCCGCTGGCAGCTGGTCTTCAGGAAGACAGCATCACCTGATGATGCCTTCATTTGGACACTTTCTTGGGCTCAAAAAATCCAATAGTTTCCTATTTTAAAGTTAAACTATTTCACGGTATCTCCTTTAAGGAGCCTAGCACCCTAAAGCAAGGAGTACACTATAAAATACAGTTTCCTTCCTTATATAACTGAAGAGATTGAGGTTAAACAGATCACCCAGGGTCACAGAGCTGGCAAGGGGTAGGTCCAAGTTCAAACCCAGGCAGAGGGCCCCATCTCCACCACAAGGCTACATGGCCTCCTAACAGAGGGAAATGGCTAGGGAGGTCATTTATCACCCTTTATATGTATCCTGACCCTAGCATCCTGTTGGGGAAGGTTTCCCAAGGCCCAGGTCTTCATTTACTCACTGGCCAGGAATCTTTTGTGCTTTCTGGAGGGAGAGCAAGTGGGAGTGGGGGAAAGAGGGAGCAGCTTCTGTCCCCTGGCCTTGCTGACCTTCCATGCCCAGGGCTCTTCTGGAGGGAATCCTTTGGCCATGGGAGTGGCTGTGCCCTCACCTCCAAGGAGGGCTCCTGGACTACCCTCCGGGCAGGGAGTAACTGGCCTCTTGCCAGCTGCAGGTCTCAGGAAATGAGGTTTGACCTGTGACCGTGGGGTCTCCATGCCTCTGGGGACACAGCACCTCCTCTCCTTTTCCTGAGCATCAAGTGGATCCAAGAATGCTCACAAGGATATTTTAAGGATTCAGGTGCTCACAGAAGAAAGGGTGTTTTATGGGAGGTGTGAAGCCCCTCTTCATCTCCTTCCTCTAAGGAGGCCATGGTCTGAAATTCTGAGGGCAGAATCAGTAACACGCACCAAGACAGTTTGGGCTGCCAAGACACTTCCAAGGAGGTTGCCAGGTATCAGTGGACTTTGAAGGGAAATTAACTTGTCCCTGCTTTCCACACTGAGTGGGTCTACAGCCCAGCAGGAGGAAGGGGGCTGAAGCACTTCTCGGTAAACTCAGAATCCCATGAGTGGGTCTGTTACAATGGCCTGACCCTCACTCCAGTGTTTGACCAATACACGGCATTGCACATGAAGGAATCAGCTCACTCGACAAATAAGACCCCAGCTCAGCACATTGCCAAGGCCCTCATCGGAAGAGCACTTCCTTTTGCAGACGGTTGCCGCAGGACTGAGGGGTCACGCCTTGTATGCCGTTCAAGCAAATCTGAAAACTATGAATCTTTCCAAAAATCCTCTATAAGATCAGTCCTGCCTGACAGGGCACCCTCTGGGGATCTGAATATGCCCGTGCCCTCCCACTGTGAGTCTGGGGATCACGTCTGTGGCCCCCAAGGCAGATGCCTCCTCCTTTTGGTACCCAGGCCACCATTTTCTTTTTCAATTTTAACCGACACAAGACTGTGCAAAAGACCTGATTCCAGATTTACCTTCACCCCTTCCTTTCTGAACAAATCACCGCAGTGACCCTGAGCCACCTTCATGGGCTGAGGGTGGAACACGGAACCTCCCGACAAGACGGGGCGCGGCGGTCAACAGGCAAGAGACCCGATTTGGGCCACGTGTGTTGCAATCCATCATCACTCGGAAACCAAGCATGGACTTTTCACTTCCTACACACAAACCGTGCATAAAGGAATCCTTCTCTTCAGCTTGGGGCCTTCGCTTTTTTCACTTGGTTTTCCAATAATTGCCTTTGTGTGGGAACCGAGGGCATAAATATGCTAAATACATTTGAACTGAAACTTTCACAGCTCCAAACTTTAAAGGTAATCAAATCTCAACAATTCTTGCTGATTTTGGTTTACAGGGCCACAGGCCAGGGTGACAGCAGGAGCCTTCCTCAGAGTTCACCGCCGACTGTGCAGCATTTTCCAAATACCACAGGGAGGGGAGGATAGGTGGGGGGCTAAACGAGGAGACCTCGCAAGCCAGCTTTCTGCAGGGAGGTGCGCCTGGCGCCCGCCCTCCCCTGCCTCCTGGGCCCCTTCCAGCACTTTTTCAGGGTCAGTTCCTGTTGAAAAGCCCCACTTCTAGGGCTTTCCCACCTGTCTTCCTGTCTTGGCTCCTATGAAGAACCGAAACGCCCCACCCAAGCTTAGAGCCTGAGCCTGGTTCAGTGTCCACTCGGCCCTCAAGGCCAGGGCTATGTTTGTGCTGCATTCATGACCCACAGCACAGCCTGGGGTTGGGAGGTAAAGCAGGGAGAAGCGCGAACGCTGGCCTTTCCTTCAAAGGACCTCTAAAAGTCCTAATGCGGCCAGGCCATCCCAAAGACCACGCCGTGGGGTCACTTGCCCAACCGCTCCAACAAGAAGCGGTGCCGAGTGGCTGAGCTCTCGGGCACACTTTTGGGAGACAGGCCTGTTGGGTGCAGCTGCAGGACAAGCAAGGGTCATTTTGATGGCTTCACAGGGGTATGTGCATATTAAATTTACAAACTGTACACTCAAAAGGATATGTGGTTGGATGCATGATTGATAAATTATGCCTCAATAAAGCTGTTAAAAATACTTCCAAACATCTCTTATTTTAACAAAAAGATAGTACATGACTTTGGTGAAAATGTAATACATTTATATATATATTATTATATATATATAAACAGCTTTATTATATATGGAAAGGGAGAGAAAGGGAGAGATTTAAGAAATTGGCTCCCACAAGTAGGGGCTGGCATGTCTGGATTCTTGTGGCTTGCAGGCTGCAAGCCAGAAACTCCCATAAAGGTGAAATGGAGGTCCTTGCTCCAAATTCCCCAGAGCAAGCTGGTTGGCAGGAAATTCTGGCAAGAGCTGATGCTGAAGCTGAGGCAGCAATTCTTTCTGACCTCTGAAATTCTCAGTTCTGACTCCTCAGAGCACCAATGAGAAGACAACCCACAGGGGTGAAGGGCCATCTCCTTTGTTGGTTGTAGATGCAATCAACTGATTATAGATGCAAATCCCATTGATTAAATATCCTCACAGTTTTAAGCAGGGACACCATAATTTAGCTAAGCTGAAGCGTGAAATTGGCCATCACAAAAGCCAGCGGGTATACCCATTAGCAGGAAAGTTCTCTTCCCCAAGGGTATGGAAGCTAGTTTGAAAAATACCAAATATCTAGGCAGCCGAGTCAGTTCTCTTATGAGTCTCTGGACACAAATCGGTTCAGTCTTCCTAAAATACAACCCTGCCTGCAGACGCAAGCTCAGCCCTTTGTCCTCCCCTGTAAGAGGAAGAAAAATGAGGAGGAAATTAAGCTCCTTACCCCTGAGGCTCCTTTTAGCTTCTCCAACTATGAATTTATGAATAGTCAAAGGGTACCAGAATTTGAAAGGCTGATATTAGAAAGAAAACTTTTGAAGAGACGGATTTCATCCCCCAGGTCATGTAGGGGACTAAACTGATGTGCCTGGAATTTATGGTCCAGAGAACAGTCCACAGGATTACAAAGAATATTCACAGAAAAAGGAATGGGAGCCAGTGATAGGGGGAACTGAAACAGGGGTGAGTCTAACATATGACCTACCTCCAAAGAGGCTAGGAAAAGCGGGTGATTTAAATGAATTCTAGAGAAAGTCAAATGGCTTTTTAAGCCAGCGGTTAGCTCTTCAAGCTCCACAGACCCCACTCTTTCCTCTGAAAGAGTCTCTGTCTGGTTTTTCCTTAACCCCACTTTGGCAAACAGACTCTTGGACAATCAGATAATTTCCTGTGATGACAACATGTGCACAGAAAACATATCCACACATCAGCTTTTTTAAGACCAAAGGGTTGGGGTGGGGGGTGGTCACACAGAGGTCACTGTAGTGGAATAGAAAGAAATATACTTTCTCTCACTTTTCAGAATGCATTCTATCAGCAGGATAGCCTACATAATGTTTAAGAGCAGGGCTTTAATATCAGACGAACTTGGCTTTGAATACAAAGTTCCTTCATTCAGGGGAGCTGGGAGTCCTTCAGCAATTGACTTAACTCTGTGTGCCTCAGTTTCTTCAACTGTAGAATGCAAATGATAGCCCCTCCTAGAGGCATTCAAAAGAATCAGTGAGAATATACAAGTAAAGCATGCAGCTGTGTGCATGACATGCAAATGTTAATAATTTGAAGACATCGTTATATACTTTTCACATATAGTCATATATTCTTTATGTGTTATTATTTTCATTTATTGACTCAGTAAATATTTAAAGAGCATCTACCATGGGCCTGGCACTACACAGCATAGAATTCAGGGTTTTATTTTTTCGGAGTCAGCCTTTCTTTAGACCTTTGGGCAATCCCATCTACCTGAAGAGCTCCATGTATTTTGATGCCATTTCAATGATCTCCAAAGCTTTCCAGAAGGGAAAGAGAAGTGGTATGGGTGCCATCTCTTCCTGTTGGGAAAATGGAGGCCCAGAGAGGCCAAGCACTTGCTTAGAGTCCTCGTGGCAAGGGCTCCCTGTCGGCGCTGGGACGGGTGGTTCGGTCAGGTGCCGCCTTTCTCAGCCTGTCGTTACCCACAGCGCTGGATCCAGGGACTCTTTCCGGCTGCACAACCCCAGAGGAGGACTAGGAGGAGAGTTCTCACGGCAGGCCCAGTTAAGCAGGCATCTTCACTGTTGGTCCAGCCCATGGTTTAATAGAGGGAAACTCGCTGTGAGGCATTTCCCAGACTCGCTGGTCCAGGAACTCTCTCCTGGAGGTTCCTCTGGCACCCGTGTTCTGTGGAGCACACTTTTGGAAATGCTGTCTCTGCAAATGATTTCTTCAGAGTGGGGCCACTCTTTGAGAAGACCACCCAAAGTCCTCTCAAATACAAGTTCAAGTTCACCAAACTGTGGCCTTTCTCTCTCCCTTACATGGCCCCTGGGCTGGAAGCTTCCCACAGAGCATCCTGGGCTGACATCAGCAAGGCTTGAAGGTCCTGGCACTCGGGTTCTGTAGCCCCAACTGGGCACCTGGTCATGCTTCTCCCACCCCAGGCACCAGGAAGCCAAGTATTCCATCCAAAATTCCTGGCTGTGTTTAGGGAAACCGTTGAGAGCTTTCCATGGATCCAAAGGTCAGCAGTGGCGAGGATGTGACAGTCACAGAGGAACAGAAGGTCACGCTTTCAGCCGCCACGCTTTCTACAAGAGTCGGTCAGAAAAGGCACCTTCCAATTTCCTAACCCCTTGAGTGAAATTATTACCCCAAATCACTTTTGTTTAGACATCCTACCAGTGTGCTCACCAGGGGCTCCTACTCTGACTCTACATCCAACCTTGCGGTCGACGATAAGAAATGCATACTTGAGGTACTATCATGACCCCTGTTTTCTTCACATCAACTCCCAATTCCACACCTTTCTGCAAGGTGCTCCCTCAGACCCAAGGTGCTCCCTCAGATCAGGCATTTCTGGTCCCACGGACTCAGGGAGCATCTTCAATTCCCTCCTGTGCTGGTTTGAAGCTGTTATGTACCCATGAAGGGCCATGTTCTCTTAATCTATTCCTGTGGCTGCAGACCTATTGTTGGGTGGGAACTTCTGATTAGGTTGTTTCCATGGAGAGGTGACTCTGCCCATTCAAGGTAGGTCTTAAACCTCTTGCTGAGGTCCTTCATGAGAGGATAAAAGACAGATGAAACTCAGAAAGCTCAGAGAAGCTAAGCAATGAAATACAGAGGAAAGACTCCAGAGGAGAGATCAAGCCACTGAAACCAAGCCAGGAGAGAAGGACCAGCAGACTTCACCATGTGCCTTCCCATGTGATAGAGGAACCCTGGATGCCAGCAGCTTTTCCTCCTAGAAGTTATCTTCATCCTAATGCCTTAATTTGGACATTTTCATGGTCTTAGAACTGTAAATTTATAACATTTCATAAAGCTAAGTTTATTATTTATAACTTAATAAATCCACATTTGAAAAAGCCAACCCATTTCTTATATGTTGTAGTCTGGCAACTTTAGCAAACCAAAACACCTTCACACTCTCTCCTTTCTGCTTCATGTTCCGACAACACAAGAACACATAGGAATCCATCTGGTGGCTTCTCTGAAGGCTTCTCGGGCAACATTTCAAACGGAAGTGGAGGGAAAGAGAAGACATAACTTTTCTTATCCAGCCATACCATTTCCAAAAAATCATGGGATTTTCAAGAAAGTTAAAAGTCCACCAACAGAATGGAAGAAAATATTTCCTACTTACATTTCTGATAAGACTTTCACATTCAGAATACATAAAGAACTGTACAACTAAAGAATAAAAGATGATGAACTCAATTTCAAAATGGGCAAAAATCTGGAATTGGTATTTGTCCAAAGAGAGACAAAAGGCCAAAGTGAACATGGAAAGTTGCTCAACATCATCGGCCATCAGGGAAAAGCAAACCAAAATCTAAATGCAATACCACTTCACACTTACTAGGATGGCTATTATTAAACAACAACAACAAAACATGAAATAAAAAGTGTTGATAAGGATGCGGACAAACTGGAAGCTTTCACATTGCCAGTAAAATTATAAATTTGTGCAGGCTCTGTGGAAGCCAGTTTGGTGGTTTCTTGGAGAGTTCAACATAGAATTACCAGATGATCTAGCTACCCTTCTTAGTGCATACACAACAGAACTGAAAGCAGGGACTCAAACAGATATTTGAACACTGATGTGCCTGGCAGGACTATTTACAAATGACAAAGGGTGGAAGTAACCCAAGTTTCCATTAACAGATGAAAATATAAACAAAATGTGGTGTATGCACACAACGAAATATCGCTCTGCCATAAAAAGGAACGACAGTCTGCTACATAAGAAAACATGTATGAGCACTGGTGATATGTTGATTGAAATAAGTCCGGCACACAAAGACAAATATTGTATATAAAATACCTAAGGAAAACAAAGTCATAGAGACAGGTAGTATCCTACAGATACCAGGAATGGAGAGTTATTGCTTAATAGATGCACAATTTCTGTTCAAGATGATGAAAAAATGTTAGGTAAGGGATGCTGGTGGTGGTAGTACTATATAGTGAATTAATGCTAGTGAAATGTAGACCCGAAGGTGGCAAAAAGGGGAACTTTTTAGTTGAATTTATGATACTAAAATTTAAAAGTTTGTACAAAATCATGGGAAAGAATCTTGCATGTATCATTCATAGCCTTCTTTCATGAGCTCATCTCTTGCTGCTTTGCTTTCATTTCCGTGTGCTGTTTATCCCTGGTGGTACTAATGTTATACTCAGACCTTTTTTTGACAGGTCTGAAATATTGACTGTAACCACAGCATGGAATAAAAGCCTGATGATGATTAAGATAAACACACTGGTTTTTATGACTCTCGGGTTCGGCTGGTAGAATTACCTTTTGCAAAGACGTTTTGCAGATGGCTCCATTTCCTTAGTCATCTGCTTGGACCGAAGTCTAAGGAAATTAAATTTATGAATTTTTGAATGATGCTCCTCAATGGTAACCTCAGGCCACAGGATCCTTGCTGTCAAATGCCCACCAAAATAATTCTGAGGGAGTCTCTGGATGCCAATGTTGAGTACTAAGGTTTTCACTGAATCCCAGTTAATTGGGCTCTGGGCACAAAGAGGCTGCCTCTCTCTTTTCTCTCCTCTTTAATCTTACAGAAGACAGAGAGGTGAGGATGCACATGCCTCTCCTAATAGCCAGGCGCTCGTTTCCACGGCCCTGCCCAGTCCCTCTCAAGCCCCAGGCTCACAGCACAGCTCCAGGCACATGAGGAAGGTGCTGTGCTTATAGCGGCCGAAATAAGGGAGCAGCGGACACCCAACGCCAGAGTACTGATTCGGGTTGGAGCAGCAAGTGCTGTGCCAGCTGCTGCCGACGTGTTCCGGTTAAACACCGAGTCTGAGCATGGCCAGGGAGGCAGTGAAACAGACCCCTCGGGCGTGACTGTGGAAACGTCATAAAAGTGACTGTGGAAAACTGAATGATGTCCCTCAATGTAGACACTTTCTTGTCTTAATCCGCATTCTTGTGGGGGTGAACCCATTGAACACAGGACCTCTCGAAGACATTATTGTTAGCAAGGTGGGGCCCAAAAGAATGATGGTGAGTCTTAATCCCCGTTACTGGAGACCTAATAAAGAGGACACCAAAGTCACAGAAGCGAAAAAGGAAAGGGCACTGCCGAGGGACCGAGACAGAGATGCAGACCAAGGAACCCCAAGGAATACTGGCAGCCGGCACCGGAAGTCTACTGATTTTGTGAAGAAAGCTGGTCTTTTGCTGATTATCTTGAGTTGGGATTTCTTCTGACCTCTGAAACCGAGAGGTGATACATTCCCATTGTTTAAGCTGACCCTGGTGTGGTATTTGTCACAGCAGCCTGGAAACTAAGACGTGATGAAGCAAAGCCACGGTGTGGCCCAGGAGGACGCCCTGTGGGAGGCTGCGGACACATCTTTGTTCCTCACCAGCACCCTTCCAGGATGGCCACACCCACGCCTTCCCTTTCTCTTGTTCGTGTTTCTCCCTCCCCGTCCCCTCCCTCTAATTCTTTCCTTCTTTCTTCTAACAGGTGTTAAGTTCTAAGCCTTCAAGAGACTGCGTGCTCAAGGTCACAGTTGAAAGATGACAGTGCCCAGGGTCAGTCCCAGGCCTGCCTGGTGTCAGAGGTCATGCTTTGGGGCAGTAGAGATTGTTTTGCATGTGACTTTGGCCCAAGGCTTCCTTTGAACCTGGAGCTGCCATCCTTGTCTGCCTGGGCTCTGCTCCTGCCACTGTACACCACCTCTGCAGGCTTCTCGGCCAAGGCTTGGCTCTCCCGCAGTTGGGAGCCTGGAGGCAGAGGTGTTTGGGGGCCCATGAACCCTTGCCTTGGTTAAATTTTAGGGAAGTTAACTCATTGCACCAAGAATAATTGGGCAAGCCTGGGTCCTTTGCAACGTTTTTCCTCCTTTTTCTGAGCCCAAGGGACCACCACTGAGCCCACTCATGTGGGTTTACTGAAAAATAGTCTCATTGTCCCCTCTTCCACAAATAAATGAAGCCAAAGGTGACACCCTGAGAAAATGAGTCCTTTCCATTCTGATAGCTCTTCATTCATTCATTCAATAGCATAAATAGGGGTGATAGCAGCCCCTATTTATTGGCCACCCATTGTGTCCCAGGGGCCAGGTGTTTGGCTGCCTTTTCTCTCTTTTCACCACAGTCCTGCAAGGTAATTATCAGAACCCTCACTGAGGTGAGGAAAAAGCCGAGGTTCACACAAGGAAACCTTTTCCCAAGGTCAGGCACGACGCACTTGGGAAGAGGGAGGCACGATGCCAACTCAGATTGGACTGTGCACATCACTGGCTCCTAAGCCCTGGTATGGTTTCCAAGGGTCAGTGATAAAATAAGGACAATAAGGTTAATGTAAGCGACATTTCATAAAGCTAAATGCACCTCATTTAAAAACCTGTCCTTTATTCTGCTTTCCCGTCCTTTCTGGTGTAGCAATAGTTTTTAATACTCTTGCTTGGCAAAGAAAAACTATCGCCGTCTTGCTTTCCTTTTGTTTTTAAAATGTCCTGGTGCCATAAATCCCTGAGTCTGGGAACCAGGGCCTGACACTGCCACTGAGCCACTGTGGGCAACCTAGGAAGGCAGAGGCCTAAACTCTCCCCTCTGCCCGTAGCACAGTGGCTCGGAGTAGTCCCCACGGGGCCACACTCCCAGGGGGTCAGGGCAGACCTGAGGACGGACATTTCCAAAAGGCACTCCAGGGTCTGGGCTGCGGGTAGGGACACCCATGGAGAACTGCAGGTTTAAGGCTGTCACATGACTTCCATCCCCTGTGACGCCATGGGGCCTGGGGTGGGGGAGGGGACTGAGGAGCAGGCAAGGGCATTTGGGGAGCCTTTTCCTGAATGACAGCAAGAGGTGTGCGAGGGGAGATCCCCTCCCCCGCTTAGTGCTCCACTGTAACAGCCCCAGCCTCCCTGACCATCGAGGAGCCTGTAGGACTTGCCTGGAACTGACTGCACTTATTTTTACTGCTGTTGGAAAAAGTGGCACTGTAGGGAGAGATTGCTGGTTTGTTGCCTGATCACAGGTACAATTTGGTGAGAACACGGCTGTTGAATTGAGGGTCACATGGTAGAGCCACTCCCTAAGACTTATGCATTCTCTGAGTGAGTAAGCTAGTGTGCGTGTGTGTGCATGCATGTGTGAGGGTGCATGTGAGTGTGCATCTGTGTGATTTAGTGTGTGCATTTGTGAGCGTGTGTGAGATTATGCATGTATGATAGTGTGAGTGCATGTGTATGTGTGTGGTATGAGTGTGTGTATGTGAGTGACTGTGTGTGCATGTGTATAAGTGTACTCTATATGTGGGTGTGAGTGTGACTATGTGTATGTGCGTACATATATGAATAAATGTAAATTGTGTATGTGTGTGAGTGCATCTGTGTATAAGTGTGGGCATGTGTGTGATTTGGTGTGTGCATGTGTATGCACTGTATATGGGTGTGTATGTGAGTGTGTGAGTGTACCTGTGTGCAAATGTGAATGTGTGCATGTGATACATGCACAGCTGAGTGTGTGCATGTGTGCACTGTGGGTGTACATGGATGTGTGCTTACATGAGTGTGGGAGTGTTTGTGAGATGGAGCCAACTTGAAGCCAAAGGCACTCTGCTCTCACAGGAACCATCAGTTCATATATCGCCTTATCAGTCTCCGAAAGGCGGGTGGAAAGGCAGTGTTCACCGCCCCTTCTCTGACTCTGTTATTAACGTGGTAAAATAAAATGAAGAACTGAGGTAATTTGCAGGGTTATTACAGTCTTAAAATACCTTTGCATGAACTTGACAGATATTAGTCTACTAATACTCTGTTATTTTATAAATCATGGAGACTATTGTGAGACTAAGGGGGGCTCCGCGATTTGTACAATGCCAACATATGGCCCGCTTTATTGTAGTCATATATCTTAAGATCTATCAACAATTTAAAATTTAAGAATCATTGAACTCATTTAATGCTACCTTCAAAGGACTCCACATGAGATTTTAAAACCTCCCCCACAACCCCCCCAAAAAATCTCTCAACTAGTTTCAACCTGGCATTAGGCATTTCTTGAGCACCATGCTTCTCCAGGGGAGGGTCAGAGATTGCTGGGATTCCAGCAAGCTGTTAGTTGCATGTTCTCTCGAGCTTGCAGCATTGCACAGAACACATTTGAACATCCAAAAACATCCATCCCATTATGTATTCTGATATCTGGCCAGCATACTGCACTCTCTGTAAAGGATACAGCCCTTGGTGAGAAAAACAGTTAATACAGAGACTTGTATTAACTTGAGATGGTGAGTAGGGGGCTGGGAAGTCCAGCCATCAACATGTTCATGTGTTAGTTACAGTTCCCCTGAGAAACAGAACTGATAGGAATTGGCTAACGCAACTGTGGGGATTGGCAAGTCTGAATTCTGTAGGGTGGCTCACAAGCTGAAATTCGATGAAAGTGATGCTGAAATTCCCTAGGAGAAGCTGGCTGGCTTAAGTAGAGATAGAAATTCTTCTTTCCAACTTCTGAAATCTTTAGTCCTCACTTTAAGACCTTCAGTTGAGTAGATGAGGCGACACCTCTCATTGCTGAGGACAATTTCCTTTGTTCATTGTAGATACAATCAGCCATAGATGTAATCAATTAACTAATGACTTAAATCCATCTATGAAATAGCCTCATGGTAACAAGCAGGCCAGTGCTTGCTTGACCAGATAACAGAATGCCTTGACTTAGCCAAGTTGACACCAAGGGGATCCATTGGTATATAACTGTGCTTCAATATCACTTAATGTAAAGCATTAACAATAGGGTCATTTATAGGATACTGATTGGCAACTTTCAGATTCATGTTTTCCTAATTCATTCCCAAGAAAAATGACTGATTAGCATGCTTTGACATACTTGGAGTGGGAAACCTAATTCACTTATCTAGATGATCAACTGTACCTGTGATGAATACAGGTACATTTACACACTGTCTGTTACCTCGTGACCTTGATCCATGAGCTGTAGGTGACATGGGAAGGATTGGCAGTGACGAACAGTGTTCATGAAAGATCAGGGAGCCTAGAAGGTTAGGCCATAAGACATTTCCAAAAGATAGCCCATCGCTTGTCAAGTGTGCTCACATGGAACTCTGTGAATCTGCTATAAAACCTTGCACAGACACATTTTAAACATCAAACTGTTAGGAATAATAATATTGTTAAGTTATGTAGCATTTCATAGTCTCTAAAACGCTTTCCCCAAATGGCTGGGCATGGTTAACATCCCATTTGACAGATGAGGTAGCTAAGGCAAATGGCTCGCCCAGGTTCCCACAGTTGCAAAGTGGTCTAGACTAAGCCTCTGCTCCCAAGAACCCAGAGTGCCTGTGATGGGCCGGGGAATCATCCGAGCATTTCATAGGTTCCCATGCATTTGATCCCAAGCACAACTTTGACAAGGCAGCTACTTGCATCGATTAGAGCAGGGAGATTGGAGGCTGTCATCATTCCCAGTTTACAGACGAAGAAATGGAAGCAGAAAAAGGCTGAGCAATTGCACATGTCACAGGCTACTAAGTTTGGGAGTCAGGATGGAAGCCAGAAATACTAGCTGGTTTCAGACTCTATCATTTGTCAGCTGGACAGCTCAGAGTCAGTTATCTAACTTCTCAGCACCTCGATGTCCTCATCTGAAAAATGGAAACAATGCCAGTAACCTAAGTTACAGAGGGGTGCTGATTAGATGACTTAGAATATACTAGAAAATTAGTGTCTGGAACAAAAATAAGTGCATGATTAGCTGATGTAATTATTAATCACCAACCCATGTATTTTCCCAAAAACATTTAAAATATGGTTTATTTCATTAAGTCTCAATTTATGTGGACATAAGTCTCAATTTATGTTCTGAAGTGTGTTTCTTTTTGCATAAAGGAAAGGATATTAATATTCTCTATCATCTTGCTTCTATGTAAAATGGTGAGCTCTGAACACTTAGGGATCTGCTGAGGCACCTCGGACCCACCCCGGTGGTGGTGGGGTCAGGCCACTCCCATTTGCACACTGAACAAAAGAGTTTTTTTTCTTTTTTTGCACAGGCAGGCACCAGGAATCGAACCCAGGTCTCCAGCATGGCAGGTGAGAATTTTTCTTTTCTCATTCTTGCCTTTGGAAGAGTTTGGCCAAGGGAATTTTTAAAAAATTTATTTTGTATTATCAAACCAAAATAACATACAATATGAGCATGCTTAACATATAATCATTCCATGTATGGTGTAAAATCAGTAGTTCACAATATCATCACATAGTTGTACATTCATCACCACGATCGTTTTTTAGAACATTTACATCACTCCATAAAAAGAAATAAAAAGAAAAAAGAAAAAACTCACACATACCATACCCTTTACCCCTCCCTCTCATTGACCACTAGTATTTCCATCTACTCAATAGATTTTAACCTCTGTTCCCTCAATTTTTTTCCATTACCGTTTACCACTCCCTTTCATTGTCAACTAGTATCTCAATCTACTCAATTTATTTTAACCTTTGTTCCCCTTATTATTTATTTATTTTTAAAGCATATTTTTTACTCATCTGTCAATATCATAGACAAAAGGAGCATCAGATACAAGGTTTTCACAATCACACAGTTACATTGCAAAAGCTGTATCATTATACAATCATCTTCAAGAAATATTTCTACTGGGACACAGCTCTACAGTTTCAGGCACTTTACTGTAGCCTCTCTAATACATCTTAAACTAAAAAGGGGATATCTATGTAATACATAAGAATAACCTCCAGGATAACTTCTCGACTCTGAAATCTCTCAGCCACTGACACTTTATTTTGTCTTATTTCTCTCTTCCCCATTTCAGTCGAGAAGGTTTTCTCAATCCTTTGATGCTGAGTCCCAGTTCATTCTAGGATTTCTGTCCCACGTTGCCAGGAAGGTCTACACCCTGGGAGTCACATCCCACAGAGAGGGGAAGGGCAGTGAGTTGGCTTGCCATGTTGGCTTAGAGAGAGAGGCTACATCTGAGCAACAAAAGAGGTTCTCTGGGGGTGACTCTTAGGCCTAATCTTAAGTAGGCTTAGCCTATACTTTGCAGGGATAAGTTTCATAGGAACAAACCTCAAGACTGAGGACTCGGCCTATTGATTTGATTGTCCCCACTGCTTGAGAGAATATCAGGAATTCTCCAAATGGGGAAGTTAAATTTTCCCCCTTTCTCGGCAGGTGAGAATTTTGTCACTGAGCCACCATCACACCGCCCTGAACAAAAGATTTTGCAACTAAAAGAAATTTGGGAAGCGGTGGTCTGAAAGACTACGGTAGGGTCATCCTGTCGGCTCTGCCCATCAGCACGGACGCTACTCCCAGGTGCTGTAGGCCCAGTGCCCCAGCTCTGCTGGGTCCAGCACGTGGCAAGTGGGCACTTCCAGAAAGCAGGTGGCTTCAGGCACAGACATCCCCATCCCCACGCTGCTTCTTGTGAGAAGGACAGGGTGAACTTTGGAGTGTAAGCATGCATTCAAACAGTGGGCTGTGGAGGGCTTTTGAGCAGAGCTGCACCATAAAGCAGTACCTAAGGGAAAGTGGCAAGGCGAGCTGTGCAGGCAGTGAGGATGTTGCTGCCAGACCCTGGGCAGACAGGTGGGACAAGGAGCAGGCTGACGGGGCTGAGACCAGGTGGTCCGGGTTGCTGCTAGGCAACCCTGAGGGCAGGGAAGGAAGACATTCACTTAGGAGGCAAATAAATTGGGCAAGACTTAAGGCTGGGATGGAGTTGTGGAATAAGTCGATGAGGACCTCGAGTCCTTCAGCCTGGCTGGCTTGGAGTACGGCCAGCTCACCTCTAAAACAGGTGCAGGGAAAGGTGCTGCGGATTGGACGGGGGAGGGAGGGGGAAAGCGGGTCCCGGGGGGAGGGGTCTGGGAGGGTTGAGGCAGCCACCTAGCTGGCCATTTGGAAATACCCCGCAGGAACTGGCCTGTAGACGCCACCAACTGGGGCTTTGGCAAGATCAGGAAATCTCCCACTTTGTTTGGACAGCTAGATTGTTGGCTCTGTGCCGGGCACGTGAGGGCACAGAAAAGCAGAGAGATTCAAGGACTAAATCTGCAGAAGGCTCAGAGGGGATGGAAGGGTCAGGGGGAAATACAGAGAAGCTGAGGTTTCCTCAGACCTTTCCGTGGCCCCTGCCAGCTCCCCTGACACCCGATACTCCGCATTTCTCAGCAGAGGGGGTGTCACAGGGTCCTTTTCAGGATGGTGGGACAAGACACTCAGAGCCCGCCAGAATGAAGAACTCTGCTTCTCCCAGTTCCTCCTGCACGTCCCTTAGAAGAAAGAGTGTGGGTTCAGGTGGCAGAATGGCCCAGAGAAGGAGAAAAAAGAACTATCCATCCTTGGATTTGTGAGAGGCTCACAGCCTAATTAATCATATGTCACCTCTGCAATGGGACTCTTACCTCAACGGAAAGGGAGGGGGCAGGAAATGTGCCCAGCACAGTGGTGGGCAAGTAGTAGGTATTTATACAAGAAGCCATCTGAATTAACCAATTTGCTGAAAATCAATCTGTGAGTTATGGATAAAGAATAATCCCCAGATTTGTTAGCTCCCAGTATCCTGTTTGCTCAGTCTTTCCAGATGGCCTGTTTTTCTCCATTCTCGTCCTCAGGGGTGTGTGCACATGTGTGTTTTCATGTGTGTCTTTCTCCCATAAATACGATTATTTGTATCTTGCTGAGCTGCAATGTGTGTTAAGTTTGTTTAAGTCTTTGCTTCCCTTCTTACCCCTCTTCAGTAGAGAGACAAAAGCCAGGATAGAGTTTAACAGTCATCTCCCGGGTCCTTATCTGCAAACACGCTTTAACACGGCTGTCGCACAATATACAGGGAAATGGATTTTGTAAAGGATCAAAGCAAAAACGGCTGAGCAGAAAAGCAAAAACAAAGAAATCAAAATAACTTTCTTGGGGCTGTCCCGGAAGGAAGGGGGCTGTGCCGTGACCCCCACCCCTTTCCTCACACTCCTTCATATTCCATTTGAATCACGCAAAATTGTCACTCTATGAGGACAATCCGGCCAAATATTGGCAGCCCAAAATACTACATATTAAACAGGTTAAAACCAGCATGAAGTGAGAATGTAAAATGATGCAGCCCCAGCATCACGGCATCAAAAGCAGCACGGCAGTTCCTCAAAAAGTTGAACATAGAAAGACCATATGACCTGGCAATTCTTCTCCTGGGTATATACCCAACGAAAATGAAGGCAGGGACTCAAACAGACATCTGCACACCAATGTTCACAGCAGCATTATTCGCAATAGCCAAAGGGCGGAAACAACACAACTGTCCATCAATGTATGAGTGGATAAACCAATGGTGGTATTTACATATGATGGAATATTATTCAGCCATAAAAAGGAATGAAGTTCTGATACACGTGACGACATGGATGAATGTTAAAAACACGATGCTGAGTGAAATAAGCCAGACCGAGAAGGACAAAGATTGTATGATTCCACTTACATGGAATATCTAGAAATAGCAAATTCATAAAGACAGCAGGTAGATTAGAGATTACCAAAGGCTGGGAGGAGGATAGAAGGGGAAGTGATTGCTTGGTGGGTATAGAGGAGGATTTATAAATTTTAGAACTTTTGAAATAAAATTAACAAACATTTTAAAAAGAGAGAAAGAAAGGAAGGGGTAAAAACTAGCATAAAGGAACATAGAAGCAGGGTATATGTGGAAGGAAGGCAGGTGAGGGTGGAGACACACACACACACACACACACACACACACACACACACACGGCTGTTGCTAAGCGACCAGCAGCTGAGCCACTCAGCCCCCTGAGACCCTCCCCTGCCCCTGCTGCCGGGCTGGGCAGTCTTGTCTTAGCACTGAGTGTATTTGTGTATGTGTGTAGGGGGTGGAAATCTCCAGATGATTGCATCCATCTGCTTTATCCTGGCATCCTCCTTTCTCACCTCCCCAGAGGGAGACAGGGTCATCCTTTGTTCTTAACCAGAGCAAAAAAAAGAGCTCATCAACTTTTCACAGAGGCCCTTGCTGGAAACTGGAGAAATAAGTCTCCTCCCCTTCACCAAGGGGAAATTGATTTAGCTGCAGGTGTCACCAAAGGACATACTTTATGTACTATTTTTTCTTCCTTCAAACCATTAAATGGACTTTTGCTTACCTATAAGGCAACCAATGTGTTATCTGTCTATAATCCACATCTCAACACTTATCTGCTTCTCCTTGTGCCTTTAAAGTGTTCCATGTGATCAGCCACCCATGGCGTCTAGAGAGACATGTCTGCTCGTTGGTGGAGAGCCCAGCTTTGCAGAGAGGAGCCAAATCAATGATGATGGCTGCAGTGCTGAAGACAGAGGCTGGCCCAGAGCACTGCTGCCAGGCACCTCTGGCCCTGGCTTTAGGAGGGGCCTGGTGGTCTGGGAGGTCAGGTCAGAAGGTTGCTAGCGTCGGGACCCGTCTGCTCCCACCTTCCGCACATGCTCCCCACCCCTTGGCTGAGACTCGAATTCCAGGGGGATCCAGACCAGACGGTAACAGATGGCAGCGCTGGATTCGCGCTCAGGAGATGGCATCCCACCTGCCCACCCGAACTCGCAGACTCGCTGACTCGCCGTCGAGAGGACACGCAATAGACTGTAGGTTTTCTTGGCAAAGTGTGCTTTGGAGGGATTCCTGGCTTGCTTGGTAGGAAGCAATCTCGCCTTTTCATGGAACAGCATGACTAACCACAGACAAAGTTGAGGATGGGGTGTGTGTGTGTGTGTGTGTGTGTGCGCGCGTGCACACATGTAGAGGACCAAGTCTATTCTAGATGGCGCTCTGAGAGGTCTAGATTTTTTAAAGGCGGCATATATGGCGTTTATCCTGCCACAGGCCATAATAATTATTTACTTTGCCTCCAACGCTACTTTACTCAGAGCCCATATTAACTTACTTAGTCTTTCAGATGGAATGTTACTAGCATCGTTGTCAAAGAGAGAAACGGGACAGGAAGGTGACAATTGTTTAACTGCCTTTGTATCCATTTCTCCCACACCTGACACCTCCAGGCTTATATATGAGGGGAAAACCCTCTACCGCTGTGTGTCTGATGTTTAAATCTTCGCCAGGTAGATCAGAAACTTAGTTCAGAGAAACAAAATGGCCCGGGTAAGCCCATCTTCCCTTGCAGACATGAGATTAGGTTCAAAGCCTTTAACTCCTGGGCATTTACGAGGTGTCATGAAGCTGGTGTTAGGGACTGGCATATTCTCTCTACATATAAAGAGAATAAAAGACTGAAAACACAGAGAGAGCTGAGAGCCGATACAGGGAGCATACACCTAACAGAGACATTCGGAGATGCTTGGAGAGCCGACTTGGAAGCCACTGGAATCAGAAAGGCAATGCAACCTGGGAGCAGAGGACCAGGAGATGCCAGCCCTGTGCCTTCCCAGCTGACAGAGAAACCCTGGATGCAATTGGCCTTTCTTGAGTGAAGATATCCTCTTGCTGGTGCCTTAATTTGGACATTTTTATGGCCTTAGAACAGTGAACTTGTAACTTAATAAATCCCCTTTGTAAAAGCCAATCCATTTCTAGTATATTGCATTCTGGCTGCTTTAGCAAACCGAAAGAATGTTCATAATCTTTTCTGATTAAAATAACATTTTAAATTAATTTTTCTCTCTCCTCCAGAGATAGCTTTTTGACAAAAATTTAATGTGAGCCACAGAGGTGTGCCAAACATGAACTTCAAAATATTTTAGTAGCCGCGTTAGAAAAGTAAAATGAAACAGGTGAAATTAATTTTAATTATGTATTTTCTTTACCCTGATATATCCAATACACTGTCACTTCAACAAATAATCATCAATATAAAAATCATTAATAAGCTATTTAACATTTTCATACCGAGTCTTCAAAATCAGTATTCTACATCCATGGTACATCAGCATTTGAAGTGCAAAGGTTCAATCGCCACAGGGGGCTGGTGGCCACTGCACTGGGCAGGGTAGTTTTTTACTTTCCTGGTGCTTCTGTCCCCGTGGCTTTCTCAGGATTGGGAAAATGTGCAATATACAACAATGACCTATGTACTGTCTTAAATTTCTTAGAAAACGCAGACTAGTAAAGTTCACTCCACTTCCTGGAGTCACAAGGACAGTCTACCCCCTGGGTTTGACAGAAGTGACAGCTGTCAGGTCTTGATGTAACGTGGTAGGCTGGGCAGAGGGGAGGCACCCAGGCATCTGGGGGAACCAGGAGCCCCGTTGCCTCACTTCATGCAGCAACTTCCAAAGCAAAACTCAGAGTGAGGTTCACAGTGGCAGAACTGGGGGGGATGGAAAGGACTCTGACTTATCAAGGTCTACATCAAAAGGAAGAAGTTGTGCTAATGAAGTGTAATAGCTACTCATCTCAAGTGAAGGGAGAAGCTCTGGAGCCAGGGGTCTTTAGGTGTAGAAGGAAAATGGTTTTTTCTTGTGCTGGCCTGTTTCCCTGTAGACAGGATACCATATTGCATCATGAGCCCCAGGAGAACCTTATAAGGAAGGGCCACGCCTCAGCCATTCCAATCTAGTGAAAATCCAGTCTATTTTTAAGGAATCCAAGAGAAAAAGCCCGGAATCTTCCCTTATGAACAGCTTCCAGCATGCCATCTATTGGTTCTTGCTGTCAGGAAATTCCTCTGAAAGTTTTATTTAAATTATTCTGACTATAACTAAAGCACACTTCCCTTCCTGCATTTTGAAAATGTTCCCCCAAATAGACATTCAGATTGGGAAAAAAAAACAAAGAAAGAAATTTTAAAGGAAAAACAGTAGGATGCTAAGACTTTGGAAGTTCAGTTTAAATTCCAAACATGCCTGGCCCCACTTTTCTGACTCTGGAAGCCTCAGGAATAGAGTGGCTGAGAGGCATCTATGAGGGCAGCATTTCTAACTTTGACTAAATGTCTAATTGGTCCCAATGACTTGGGGCGATAAAAGCAGAAGGCATTGGCTGCGGGTTGAGAAGGAGAGTGATTTGTTTGGACCTCCTGCCTAGAATTTGATCAACGCTCCTGTGGGCTCACAGCATCTTTCTGAAAGTTCCTAGGTGGGATTTTGCGACTGGAGACACCATGTGGTAAAGACCACAATGCCCAAGATGTGCCTATGGATTTGGAAGGAGCCTTTGAAATATTCCCTCCTAGGATGTGCACCTTTGACTACCTCCCTATCCCCAAAGGGGTCATGTGGGACTTCCTTGGTGCACTCAGGTTTCAGACGCGGTGTTTGCACTCAGGAAACCCAAAGTGCTTTAAAATGAGCAATAAATGTTAGAATGCTGCCCAATTTTTCTTCTTTGTATGTTGTATGGCGGGGATCACATTTCATTCTTTTTCCATGTGCGTATCCCCTTATTGCAGCACCATTTGTTGAATTTTTGTTTGGTTTTTCATTTACTTAAATGTTTGTTTGGGAAGTACATGGGCTAGGAATTGAACCTGGGCCTCCCGCATGGCAGGCGAGAATTCTACCACTGAACTACCTCACACCCCTCATTTTGTTTTATAAAGGCAAATGCTTTCCTGGCAGTGGCCAGATTCTCACCACTTAGCATAAAACTATCTGTGTGGTTCTCTGTGTTACCAGCATCCTTCAGATAGGAACCACTTCTTGACTTTCTAAGGCATTGGACAGCCTGGGAGTCAATGATTGATTACAAGTCAGCTTCCTCTTCTGTTACGCTAGACAAGTTTTCCTGCTTCTGAAGATCTGATGGATAGCCTTGGATATGTCTTTTACCCTAAAAGTTAATGGCTGAAAAGCCAGACCTACCACCTCTGCCTCTTTCATACTTGTCTTCCTGGAAGTCACCCTTGTGCAAATCCCTTTACTGCCCTGTGAGAGAGAAACATTCCATCCAAGCCTTTCTCTTAGTCTTATAAACCTTGGTAGGGAAACTTAAGTGCTGTTTCTACCCTCCCCATCCTGCAAGTCCAAGCAAAAGACTGGGATGGGAAAGTCATTGGTCGGTCTAAGGAACATTACAAATATTCACAAAGGGTCCTTAATAACAACAACAAAACTTTCAGCACTTAATATATTTTGGTCATTAAAGTATAAATGAATCTGAAGGTTATCACTAAATGAAATGAAAATATCAAAAAGAGGAGTGGGGGAGGCAAGATGGTAGATGCTGTGCAAAACCTAGAGCTGGGTCCCAATGTGCCAGAGAATGGGAATTACCTTTAGAAAGGCTACTCCGCCAAGGAATGTAACCCTGTACACCAGAACTTTGTAGAGGAGAAGGAAAGTCATATATTTAAGTTGGCTTTTTTCCAATAGTTTCCCCAAGTTCTCTTGAAGTCCATGTTATAATAACATACAAGGGAGTTTAGTATTCTTCCTTCCTTCCATCTATCATCTATCTTATCCATCCATTCACCCATCCATCCATCTATCCATCCTTGCACTAAACTTAATTGCCTGCCAAGCAATTGGTGCCTCAGTAAAAAGTGCTTTGGGGAATTAACACCCAGTCATCTTAGGAGTGATCCATATTTTCATTCAACAAGTATTTATCTAGAGACATGTGGGTACAGCACTGGGCTGCATACAGGGGATACACAGTGGTCAAGACTCAGGCCCAGCCCTTGTGTGCTGGTGGCCCCAGGAAATGCTGACAAGTAAATGGGTGCTGGCAATGAGGACGACAAGTGCTGCCACAGGGAACCCACAGTGAGGGGCAGCCAAGGCTGGAGAGTGAGTGGGAGGTTACTGAAGTCTTGAGGAAAAAGTGTTTCCCATTTCCAGGCTGTGGACAATAGGCTGACCAGAAACCATCCAGGTATGTGGGGTGGGGGCAGGGGAGTGGGGAGGACAGCATTATGGGGATGGGGGAATAAGGGGGGGAGGTATGTTCTCGAAAGGGCGTGGGAAACATATGCACTTCTCTTGTTGTCCTAATTCAACATTTTCTTGATATTAAAGGGTGAGCATAACCTTTCCACAGCTGTGAAAATCAGTCATTAAATGTCTGTTCTGCAATTCAAGTCTATTTCCGATATTTCGTTCATATTGTCCCAAGGCAGGCTAGCCACTGGACAGTAAGTTAGCTGCCACTTGAGGACTCAGTTTCCTGTTTCAGAGGATGGCTGCTTTCCAAGCCTGTTAACTTTGGTGTGATAAAAGGGGATAAAACACACCAGACCACTCAGCTATCAACTCCTCACACTCACAGCTAACAGTTAAGAGCTTCCAATGCTTTGTTAGCTCACAATTCTGCTAATTGAAGAGATTTTCCCCTGGACTGCTTTGCTCCCCCAAATCCCAACCAGGAGTTTGACTTATAGCAAATGTCAAGACCGCAGGTCAAGACAATTAGCCAAATAAGGGCCTACCCAAAATGTGGCAGAGCTCTAGACACAGAGATACACTAACCAACATTTCCTTTTAATAATAGTTGGAGAACTGTAAAACAATAATAACAACAAAAGAAGTACTCAAATGCACCCAAATTGGTTACTAGCTAAACAATAATGGCATATTCATGGAATTTATGCAGATATCAACAAAGATGACAGAATTTATAGTGACCTGGAAAATGTTAGCAAAAGATAATGTTAAATGGAAAAATAGAAAGATATAGAATTACTCATACATTATTATTCCAACCATATAAGAAATAATATATATATGAAAAATGCTAGAAAGAAATTCACTGAAATGACAATAGGAATTTGAGTAAGTGCGGCATGATTATGAGCCTTTTCCCTTTTTCTGTTACCTATATTGTATTTATGATGCCATTTCAATTTAAAAACCATTAGTCATACAGGAACACAATAGAGAGAAACTGAAAAAAAAAATAACTCTTTAAAGTTAGCATTTTGAACATTTTCAAATTCAAGCAGTATGTCCAAAAGAGCATGAGATGAGAACGTCTAAATGTGAAGCTGCCAACAGAAGCAGTGTTACTCCCAGCAAACGGACATCGTTTCTACCACCAATGACCTGTGGCCACTTCATGGCAAGATGTGACAGGTGATGAGGATGACAGGGAGCAATGCCCCAAGAATCTCAGGTGGACATTGAGATTATAAGCAAACACAATTATGAAAGGTGGGGTTGAACGACAGATTTCTTTAAATCCGGTTTGGAAACTTCACCATTCTTTGGAGCTCCGGGTAAAATTGTGACCTTTTCAAAAGCAAGTTGAACTAGGGCAAGGTCTATAATTCTAAGTCTCTGGCATTTCCAAAACCAGCACATGCTTGGTTTGGTACGAAATCTGTTTATTTCTTGAGCCTTGGTTTTTCTTAATGCTCAACAGTGATGAAAATGTTGGCGCAAGGGATGGGGTAAGGGGTTTACTTGGCCTTAAAGGAGAAGATGTTGCTTCTGTTTCTTCAGAACTTTGAAAGCTTAACTGGAAAATAATAAGCTGTCTTCTTATCCCCTCTGAGCAAGGAAGAGGACTAAATCAGTTTCAGTTGCAGCAGGAGCTATTTAGGTTATATTGTAGTCTATTCATTCTAAGCAGAACAAATAGCTAAAGGCAGTTGTGGAATTTCCTTTTCTAGAGATTATAACAATAGGTCAGATATACATCTGGCCTTGAATGGCTTAGGCGGGTGTATGTATTAACAGAAAGAACAAAAATAGAATGCACACATACGCAAGACACTCTGGTGCTTCCTAGTGCTTCCCGCCTAGATTTTAGCAGATACAGATTTAAAACAATTTACATTTCTCCCTCCGCTGGTTACACCGAAGTCTTAACCAGTTTTGTGTCAGAAAAAATTTAGAAAGTTGAACCCAAGTAATGTACCTGTACGAGGAGTTCCAGCTTCCTGTCATCAAGAAGATGTACTTGACATCGGCGGCCCTCCGTCATCTAAGAAAAAAGAGAAATGATAGTCACCAGGAGTCTGGCACCCCAACAGACTGTCAGAGGGTCCCCCATGTGCATCTACCAGGCATATTCCTCTTGGCAAAATATCTCCCTGGAGTTGGCCTTATATAATGCCATAAGTGGCAGGATTGATTCTTTCCTCCCTCCCTCCCTCCACCCATCTCTTCTTCCTTCCTTCAAAAATATGTATTGAGAGCTTTCTGCATGCCAGGCACTATTCTGGGAGCTGGAGGGAACAGCAGGCATACAACACAAGGTCTCTGCTCTTATAGAGCTTAAATTTCAATGGGGGAGGCATAAAATAAACTAGCAGTAATACATAACATAGTATCAGGTGGTGATAAGTGCTTTTCATTCTGATTCATTCTTCCAGCCAATGGTTTTATTGCCATACATAGGACAGAGCTTGGTATTGGTCTCTGCCACCTCTTCCCTTGTCCCCCTTGCCTATGACCAGAGAATTTGATTTTCGAGTTAATCATCCCCTCACCTCACTGCAACCTGAGTCCCTACCATCTTCCATCAATTGACAGAGGGAACTGGAGAGGAGAGCCATGTCAACCCAACCTGTCCCTTGTGCCTTTTGGGACAGATAGCTGAGTGGCTGAACCAAAAGAGCAGTAGGACAGGACCATGAGGGCAGGACTCGTTGGACTTCACCGGTTATTGACTGTGGGATTTGAAAAAGTCTCTGCATCTCTATACCCAAGTGGCCAAGGCAAAGATGAGCCAACTGGGCCCAGTGGGGTGCTGGTAAATGTTTAAGGACTGGCTCTCTGGAGGAATAAAACCTTGGTTGGAAACACTGGTTGATTTCCCTGGTGTAAATGCCTTAATATGCCTGATTGCAAGCTACTAACACAATGTCCCTAGCAGTGTTTCCCACATGCAGGTACATAGATATATCTAAAATCAAGAGCATGGGTAACAGCAAAATGTAGTCAAAGAATTAGTAAGAGATGTGTTCAATTTATCACTTTTATTGGATATAATTTATTGAATTGTAAGTTGATACAATTTAATTTTAATAATGGCTGTATTCTGCAAAATTCCTGAAAACGAAGCAATCAGCTCTCCCAACCTGCTGGAGACAGTGCCAACATACACTGTCTGGACCAGATAACTTTTAAGTCTCCTCCTGCCCAAGCGTCATAGAGCCCCCTCTATAGACAATCTCTCTCTCTCTAGCCCCCATTGAGGGTGCCTTCTGTTTCCTCACCTATCAGCCACTTCCAAGTTGATCAAAGGAAAGGATGCATCCTGTGAAACCATCAGAATCCTTCTCCTAAGTGCTCCCTCCAGGAAAGATGGAAAAGAAGCCTCTGCTCTCCTCTTTCAACAGGGACAATCCTCTGACCAACAGCACATCCAAGGCTATCATGTACTCCATTGAAAAAAAGAAGCCTTTTCATCCTGCTTCTCATCAAGTAGATTTCCCCAGCTACAGGATCTGAACGAAAGACCTGCTCAGACAGCACTATCTTGAAACTTCCTTGCATCTGAGTTATATGTAGCCGTCTCCAGTTCTGAGACAAATCACCAAGAAAAGTCTCCCATACACATAAACACTCCACCAAAGAGATTAAAATGAAGCAAAAATTGAGGAAAAAACTTCATTCCAAAGAATGACTTGACATTTTGAACATATAAGCTGGAGCAAGAAGCTATGGACACAAGTTGATGCATAGATCTTCTTCACCTTTTGATCTTCTAACTTTAGGTGTTAATTGCTCTAACAGGAACACAGGTTTAAGTCCCATCCAGAGGCCATCAACCACGCACACAGCAGTCCCTAACTGATTAACTTAATTGTAAAAACCCATCGCCCTCATTTCAAGTATTTCAATAACAGCCTCTACAATTTTAAAATTAGACTGAACTATGTGCCACGAACCAAATTTTATAGATGAGTTTTTCATTCAAAAAATACACTAAAATGTTTAATTTCAAGCTGCAATAGGGGAGTTCAATGCAACTGTATAGGTACGTTGGATAAAATCTTAGCGCTACAGCAGTTCAGCTCTTCTTAGAAAGAATATGAGGTTATCAGAGTGGAAGTGTTAAAGCCATCCAGCATACTCTTTTGAATTTCTTTTAAAAACATTTATTACAGGCTTGAGAGAATTCCATGAAGTATGGTGATGGGGTCAATGTAAAGAAAGAAATGTTGCTTCTTCTCTGCATTAAAGCACAAAGTTTTGAGCTTCATCTTATTGTAAAAGCTTAAGGGTATAAGCACTCTCTTGAGTAACTTTCTCACACTAAAATAAATTTTATGAAAACAAAGGATACTGGTACTTTATGAAAGGCATGATTGTGTCAAAATTTTAATCATAATAGTAAAGAATGGTCGTATATTATTTTCTCAAAATAATTGAAAGCACAGAAAGTGTAACTTGACATTGAGTTTGGACCCATATTTAAGGTTCTCTCTTTCAACAGCATAGTAAAATTCTCATTACATTAAATAGTCTCACCTTATCTGCTCAGCAATTTAAGGAAGCCACTATGTTTGGAGCTGCTAATATCTACACAAGGTTTCTGTCTATCTCTCTCTTCAACAAAGGTTGAACACTAATTCCTGGGGAATCTGAAAACAAGCTTCACAGTTTAATACCTCTCTTCTAGGAGACAAAATGGCCCTGACAAAAGTCAGTGCAGCGTGGTGAACCTAAAACAGAAAGCCACCGCTGTTGGCCATGATTTCGAAGGTACAACTTTCTTTGGACCACACCTCTGAGGCTTTTTCGCAAAAGGGGGACCTGTTGTTACTCTGTCCTGGGGTCAGATTGGAGGATTCCATCCTTATCACCAGTTTCTAAACGGCTGACCAGTCCAGCTGGGTACACAGAAAGCACAGACCTCCGTAGGCTTATTCAGGCTTGCTGGGCAGACTGAAATTTTCTTTAGAATACAAACAATTGTAAATACTACCACTTTCATTCTTTCAGTTTTCTTTTTCCATTTTCAGCTGCTCAGTACAGCAAAGCCCTGACACCACCATCCAAGGAAATCCTTTGGAGAACAGGGTCCTTGTGGGAGTCAGCAGGCTGCCATTCCAACTTGAAATTGTCTGGCTACAATACAATTCCACGCCAAGCAGCAGCCTACTGAGCGACTACAGTTGTACAGGATATTTAGAAAAATATTACTTTGAAAGGGAGGTGTCCACCCCATATATCTAACTTTGTTGTACAGCTACACTGAGTACATCAATGTGGAAATGGATTGGCAGCACTAACTTACGTGAACACAGCATAGTATGGAATGACATGTGCAGCATCAAGGTGGCCAAGAAAACGGACATGCATATGGCTCTACCTGATGGGCTCATGGGTGCCCCCTCCCAAACATGACTAATTATGTCCCTCCTTTTTTTCCCTATTAAAAAAGCATAGAAAAGCAAAGGACACTGCCTAAGGAGACTGAGAAGCCTTTTTCTCAGCAAATTTGTTTTAGATTACATATATATATATAATCGTTTTAGTACCAGAGCAGTTTTAGGTACCAGAAAAATTATGCAGAAAGTACAGAGTTCTCATATACATTCCCCCCATCCCCACCCACACAGCTTCCCTATTACTAACATCTCGCATGAGGGCAGCACTTTGTTACAATGGAGAAACCAATACTGCTATGTTACCAGCAACTGAAGTCCATGGTTTACATTAGGGTTCACTCTTTGTACAGTTCTACAGGTTTGACAAATGCATGATGTCACATATCCAACATTATAGTATCGTAAGAGTTTCACTGCCCTAAAAACTCCTGGTTCCCAGATATGCATCTCTCCCTCTCCCTTCCCCTGGCAATCCCTGATCTTTCAGCTGTCCCTATAACCACTGCTTTCCAGAATGTCATGTAGCCAGGCTCATGTTGCCTTTTCAGACTGGCTTCTTTCACTTCACAAGATGCATTTAAAGTTCCTCTGTCTCTTTATAGCTCATGTCTTTTTATCACAGAAAAACATTCCATGGAAGGAATGAAACGCAGTTTGATAGGGCATCTTGGTGGCTTCCTGTTTGGGGCAGTTATGAATAAAACTACTGTAAAGAGTGGCATGCAGGTTTTCGTGTGGACGTCAGTTTTTGACAACTGCCTCTATTTCTAATATATAAAAATCAAATCTGTTAACTTAAAGATGAGAATGACAATTGTCACATAGGCTGGAATTTGCAGAGTGAGTGTCTGGCAGCATTGCCAGACACTCTCTCTGCTGGCAGCATTGCATGGGAAACCGACTGTGATCAGGAGAGGTTCAAGGTAATTTATAAATATCCATAGTTAAGGGAGTCATCTATAAAAGGCTGCTATATTCTTCATGGTGCAGGGACCAGCTAACTAACTAGCTAATTAATTAACCTCCAATATCACCCTGCCCCCACTGTACCTAGCTGTCAATGACAGGATTCTCGAAACAGAGAGTTGCAGGGAATGGAGTACTGTATGTGAATTTACTTTTTCTGGCTCAGGCTTTAGGCTGTTCCAGGCACGGGAAGGCAGCCTCAAAAGTACTCTGCTGGCCATACCACATAGGAATATGGGAGACAATGGAATTCAAGGTTGGCAAGCCTTTTCTTAAAGGGTACCTAAGCATTTGGGGTTTGGGAAAACCTCAAATATGTTTTATTAAGAATACTTTCTTTTCCAATTTGAAACCAAGTAAGCCCCATTGTCATATGCTTCTTATTACCACCTTTTCTATACATATCACATTTCATCCTCTCTCCCTCTACTTCTCTCTCTCTCCTTTGGGAAGAGGTTTATCACACTTCTTAAATGTCCTCTCTCTCCCTTTCTTGACCTTTGCCAAATAATTTATATACTATGATGGTATCTACATGGTGGAGGAAGAGCTTGGAAGAAATAATGCCAGTTTCACCGCTTATAATATTTTTATAGAAATGTAATACACTTGGTGTAAATTACTGTAGAGTAACAGATTCTGAACTCAGGGAAACACACATGATTTTAAAAATAAAAATGAAACAATATTCAGCTGGTACATGGCATTATTCTATTTCTTCAGTTTTATAAGGCTAACATACTGAAATTGCTATCACTGGGGGCAGGGAATCGGGCATGGAAAAGTGAGATGGTTAGAGGGATGTTCACAGGCTGGAAGGGTCTTTTTAACCTATTCCTACATGCCTGCTTGTTTATGTGTCTGTGCAAATTTAACTGAGAATCACACCCATTTTTGAGACAAATCAATGAAACAATCAAATATATATTAAAGGCTCCCTAGAATCACACAAAAGAAACAATTAACATTTCCAAAGCCTGCTGTGTGTGGGAAATTACGGTTATGGCCAAAACTACCTGAAATCCTGCCTCCTAAAACTCTATCATCAAGAAGAAAATTCAGATGTCCAAAACATCCCAGACAAAGCCCACGGGAGTCTTGAGGCCCCTCCTCCTGGACCCCCTCCGCTGGCCTCTGCGGACATCCTGGGGACAGGGGATGGATGACAGCAGCACCCAGCAATCTGCCCTTTGACCTGAGCCATTTCATGGCTCAGAAGGAAATTCCAAAGCCATGAATGAAACTTCCCAGTGCAACTCGCCTTTGCAGCTTCCGCTTACTAGGTCACTTCCAAGTGGTACAACCCTTACCCACTTCACTTTCCTCCTCAAAGGCTCAGAGGCTCCAGGGCCAGGCTGTGTCCCCAAAAGCAGCAGGACCACAAAACCTCAGTGACCAGAAAGCACCTGCCAGCCAGGAGGAGACAAGCAAGGCAATGCATTCACCGGTGCCCAAAGAAATTCACCGGTCAGCAAATACACATAAAGGAAGGGCATCAGTCAACTTCAAACGTGCTGAAAACATGTCCCCATTGCCTGCCCATACTAAACCTATACCGAGGGAGGAACAGATCATATAATTGTGAGCACAGGGAACTCTGTAACATTCACAGGTTAAAAGGATGTCCGTTTTTATTATAATTGTTCCTCTGTATGATTTATCTCAAGCTTCTCCTTTGTGTTTATAAATGATCGCCCATTAATATAAGACGTTAAAGGAAGGAAGGGAGATATGAGGAACTAGACATGACAAGCCTCATTCCAAGCACCGACCACCTTGCTTAAAGACCTCAGGTAACTTATGGCACCTTTGTCTTTACCGCCACCATCCTGGAATTGAAAGAACTCTCACAGGCTGGTTCTTGGGCAAGGCAGGAAACCCAGATGAAAGTCCCTCAGTGGTTGTACATATTAGAACCAAATTAAAGGACAATGCGGTGGAACACGAAAACCAAGGCGGCCTTGGCGGCCTCAAGCTCAGCCCTTTGCATGTGTGCCTCTGACCCGGAGGAGCAGTTCACGGGGGTGGGGGGTGTCCTCCGGGAAATGCATTCCGGCGCTGCTGCCTCGGAGGTGGGAGACCGCCCTTCTCTGCTTTCAACAAAACAGAGCTGGGTTTTCCGACGACGCAGGGAGAGAAGCCACAGCTGAGTGTGTTCAGGCCACACAAACCCTACGTGGATCATGAGGCTCCAGGAGAAGGGGCGTCAACTCCAACCCTCTCCAGGGCCTAAAGCTTGGACGGGGAGACAGCCAGGTAGGGGCGAGGACGAGCAGGAAGCTCACTGCAGCCCCTGCAGACCATCTGGCTGCAGACCCAGAGCTCAGCTGCAGGCAGAGGGTGGCAGCGAGATCAGAGGGATGTGGGGAGGGGAGAGCACTTCCCCTCACCGCAAACACTGATGTTGGGAAGCCGCGTCTCAGAAGTGGAAGGCCAAGGTCCCGCTGGAGTGTTTCCACCCGGGTCAGTGGATGTGCCTGTCCCAAGAGTGAAAGCCCAGACTTTGAGGAAGGAGGACCCAATCCAAGGGAAAGAGCCCTGGACCCCAGGCACCGAATCCGTGTGCGCAGAGCAGAATGCACACGGGCGGGGGTGGGGGGCGGGCAGATCCACTTAACGTGCAGTACATTCTGCCTCACTGGTGACCTAAAGATGGGCATCTGGTGGTCACACTTAGGTGCTGCTGCTGCTTGAGCATCTTCCCAAAACGAGATTTTCTTTACGTCCGTGTAGGCTACGTTATGAATAAGGGGAAGCGTGGGACACCCAAAGAACGCAATTATGTGCGTGGAGGGCTCCCAAAGGAGACTTGGAGCACCCTATGTGTGGCATGTCCACAGTGTCAGTGCTCTATCTAATCCACAGCCAGCATCTTCAGGGTGGCTTAAACAGGGACACAGGTGGAAACCCTAAGCTGAAAGATTCAAAAAACGAGACAATAAAAGGATCTTTAAACATATGTTCAAAGCAAAAAGAGGAAGGGAAGGAATGGGTTCCTTGTTTGCAGCAAGTGGATTTTTTGTTAGAAGACGAACCACTAATATATATATTTATACACACACACACACCAACTGCACCTTTCTGGAGTTAGGCACTCCAGAAAAACATGTTCATAAATTTCATCCACTCCTGTGGGTGTGAACCCCTCTACCTAGGACCTTTTGATGAGGTTGTTCAGATAAAGCATAGTCCAGGTTGGGTCTTAATCCCTTATGAAGGTCACAGAGAAAGAACACCACAGGAGAGCAGCCAGAAGCTGGAACTCGCAGAACCCAGAGAGAAGGGAGAGGCCGCCATGTGCATTGCCGTGTGACTCCTGTCCCAGGAGTCCTGGTTCCAGGACCAAGGATCACCAGTAGCCAGCCCCAGAATGCCAGTCTTCAGGAAGAAAGCATTGCCTTCATGATGCCCTGAGTTGGACTTTTTCCTTGCCTCAAAACCATTAGCTAATAAGTTCCCACTGTTTAAGGCAACCCATTGCATGGCATTTGCTTTAGCAATGAGGAAACTGAAAAACCTCTTACATCAAAACCAAATCTGATAGGTTTATAAAGTTAAATATTAAAAGTAAGCACGTGGTTATTAGGATTTTCTAGCATAAAAGCAATGGATGAGCCAAAAGGGAAAAAAATGTATAGACTTGACTACATTAAAAATAATTTAAAAAAAATAATAATTAGGGTCCACAAAGCACCATAAGCAAAAAGAAAAGGTTAATGCAAATTGGTGGGGGAGATAGCAAATATAACGATGGGTTAATATATTGAAGATATAATTAATTACTAGACAATTAAAATTAATTAGAACACCACCACAGAAAATAAAATTTCCTTTAGGAAATAATTTAAAAATTAAATGACTAAAAAGTTCATTGATGCAGTGATTTCTCTGCCAGGAACTATTCATCTATCTATAACAACAAAGAATGAGAAACAACCATGCATCCACTGATCTAAGGATGGCTAAGAAATTTACAAACTAGTGTGTAGTCACTGAACTTGTTTTCAAAGACATTTAATCCTAACTGATACAAAATAAGAGGAATCTGGAAAGAAGGTTCTAGTTGCAGGCATTGAAGCTCAGTGCCTAGAAGACACATGCAACAGCATTTGTAAAACTGCAACCTGTGATTAAAGTACAAACTGTATATCTATATATACATATATGTACATATCCTACCCCCCCAAATTTGCAACAAAGCACAGAAGGCAAGCTTATCAGATTTATAGACAATAAAGAGCTGACACATTTAAATGGTAGATTCGAAATTTAAAAATTGGGGTCATGTCATTTATAAGCTCTGGATCCTACTCTTACTTGGTATGCTAGAAGTAGAGTCTTTGCATCAAGAACTAAGAGGCCTCCTGCTCAGCACCACTGTTAAAGCATTTCCGGAAGTCCAGGCTCAAATCTGCAGACCATTTCTTACATAGGAAATGAAAGAAACTGGAAGACCAAATCAGGTGGTGAAACGGGGGGAAGGTCTGGATCTGTGTCTTCTCAGGACTGATGGAGGAGACGGATGCTTAGCCTGGATATAGAAAACTCTAGTGCCAGGGTGACCCTGTAATCAACTATCATTACCAAGATGCTTTCATGCATGAGGAGGGATGCTATTATCAATTACCAGGATGCAACAGGTATAAACTGGTACAGCCCCGGGCACCTCAGGATGTGGGGATTTGCCAATTTGATATGCTGCAATGAGAGAGAAGTACACTTGTAGGCTTTGCTCTAGTGGGCAGAAATAGAAATGATGGGTGGAAGCTCCCAAAGACACATTTGAATTCAATAGAAGGAAGGACTTTCAGACAAGTTTTCAAAATGTTGTTCAGAAAAGAATGAGTTGCCCCCTTACTCCTGCAACGGATCCAGCGGGATCTGATCGCCACTGGCCAGGGAAGCTGTAGAAAGGAGGAAGTGGGCTGTGCCCATGGTCATGAGCTGTGACATTAGGGCACAGTTAGATGTGCAAACTCATAAACAAGGACTTCCAATATATTCATTCGAATCACTGATATATTTACTTGTAACGTATCCTGTTCCTGTACCATGTAGAATTTTTTTTAATAAACTTTTTTATTAATTAAAAAATTTAAAAGAACATTAAGATATCATTCCATTCTACATATACAATCAGTAATTCTTAATATTATCACATAGTTGCATAGTCATCATTTCTTAGAACATTTGCATCGATTTAGAAAAAGAAATAAAAAGACATCAGAAAAAGAAATAAAACGATAATACAGAAAAAAAGATTATACATACCATACCCCTTACCCCTTGCTTTCATTTATCACTAGCATTTCAAACTAAATTTAATTTAACATTTGTTCCCCCTATTATTTATTTTTATTCCATATGTTCTACTCTTTTGTTGATATAGTAGCTGAAAGGAGCATCAGACACAAGGTTTTCACATTCACAGAGTCTCATTGTGAAAGCTATATCATTGTTCAATCATCAAGAAACATGGCTACTGGAACACAGCCCTACATTTTCAGGCAGTTCCCTCCAGCCTCTCTGCTACATCTTGAGCAACAAGGTGATATCTACTTAATGCATAAGAATAACCTCCAGGATAACCTCTCGACTCTGTTTGGAATCTCTCAGCCATTGACACTTAGTCTCATTTCACTCTTCCCCCTTTGGTCGAGA